>BGPR01010444.1:31804-44372 GCA_013235015.1 Araneus ventricosus
CTTTAACGACACCTCATTTTAATTACTTCTACTTTCATTGTAATAAGCGTACTGCAACTTTCTTTTCGAGTCACGAGTCTTTAGTGGGGAAATTCCCTTTTCTGGGTACTTGAATTTTGTGCGCATTCCTCTCTGCCTTTTTTCACTCCAACATGTAGACGAATAAGAACGTCGCGCTGCTTCGCGCGTTACCTTTTCAAATCTGGTCATGGATACGCGTATAATATGATTATTTTAACTGTTGAAAAGTAAGATACTATTGTCTACGATGGAATAAATGAAGATTGAACAACTACTGTCTTTTCCTTTTTCTACTACATTCTACTACTAAATGGACTACATTTCACCCTTAAAGTTTGATCTTTCATGTATATAGTTAAATATTTTACAAACAAAACTCAAATAACATTTTCAGTATATACACCTATTAAACCAATAATTAAAATTAAATATAAAATAATGTTACCTTATTAATAATCATTCAATGAAATACAGGAAGATCATTAGATTATAAATTATATATCCGACTGAGCGTCGAATTATAATGCAATACCTTTCCATTCCAATTGTTACGCTCTTCGTAAGAGAACTTTTTTACAGATGAATTTTTCTTCCAGGTAAGTTCATCGAAACAACAGAGCAAAAAATTCGATACTTCAAGAAAAATGTCGATGGCTTCCATTGCTGAAATTCCATCCGAAGAAGATTACTTTTCTGAAAGGAATTCCGTTTGCAGTACCTCTGATTTTGGCGATAATTCTCAAAGGACAGACGAAAATTCTAACATAAGAGTAAAAATGTCGCCAACCAGTAGGCATATTCCTTTATCGAAAGCCTCCAGAAGAAAATCGAGCTTATCGTCTCATAAATTACTCAAAAGGATGTGGTAAGTCATTTTTTCTCTATTGCACTTGAGGTCAGATGGTTATGAAAATTATACGAACATTTCTTGTACGTCTTTATTTAACTACTTTTAAAGGTGGAATTTTGTAATAAATATTTTTCACACACCTTTTAGTGTGCTAGAGTTCCGAAGTGTGAGGCTGTATGTTCCCGATGGCAATACAATATTTTAAATATTTTCAGAGATTCATTATGAATTCGTTAAATTTTGAGATAATTATGAGAGGTACTGTCTAGTAGAGAATTTGAGAAAAATTGATAACAAGATTCCATTATAAATTATAAAAATTATGAAATATATTAAGGAGTAAAAAAGTTGAAAATAATTAATACATTTTTTTTCCTGCCACATCTTTTGAAGTTTCTGTTGAAACTGCACATTTCCTTCAACGTCTTAGTCCGCTATTTTTCCACTGTGCACAATATTCTTTATTGCCCCAAACGCAATGGTAACAAAATGTTAGTGGGCTTGCATCATTTTGTAAGGCAAAATACGAGGCACGTTCCGTTCGAAAGTAAGTTTCGTCATGCTTTTTCACAAGGGAGCTTTATTACAATCCGAAACATACAAAGGCATAACAAAATACGGACTTTTGACTAGTTTTCCACATATTCGCCACCGACATTGACACATTTGTCGCACCGTGAAATCAATTTCGAGAAACCATCCTGGTGAAAATCGGTGCCCAGGGAGCGAAGGAAGTTCTTCACAGCCTTCTGTACCTTTTCATTGCTTCGGAAGTGACGTCCCGATAGTGCTGACTTCAATGCAGGAAAAAGGTGAAAGTCGGATGAGCCAAGATCGGGTCTGTAGGGCCAGGTGATCCAATCTCTCCCATCCCAGGCGACGAATGAGTTCTTTTGTGTCCCTTGCTGTGTGGGGTTTTGCATTATCGTCCAAGAACAAACTCCTCCAATCTTATTTCCATTCTTGCAGTCTTGTGATCAGCGTGAGGTCCTTCGGCACCCATCTCCACCTTTTTCCTGCATTGAAGTCGGCACTATCGGGACGTCACTTCCGAAACAATGAAGAGATGCGGCAGGCTGCGAAGAACTTCCTTTGCTCCCTGGGCACCGATTTTTACCCGGATGGTTTCTTGAAATTGATTTATGGTGCAGCAAATGCATCAATATCGGTGGCGAATATTTGGAAAACTAGCCAAAAGTTTGTATGTTGTGTTGCTGTTTCATGTCCCCCCGGTCCAAATACTAGACCAAGTCCATGATACCATGTCGCTCTAACAGTACCACAAGTTCATTTTCCCCCTCACTCCACAGCAGCCTCGCAGAGGCGCCAATACAGTCAATGACATGAACAGAAGCAGAACAGGAAAAAGGGTTAAGAAAAATAAGTTGACTACAGTATTGTATAGTTCGGATTGTAATAAAGCTTCCTTGTCAAAAGGCACGAAGAAACTTGCTTTCGGAACGTCCCTCGTATGATGCGGGATTGAAAAAGCAATCCCATGCCCCGGGTTCCATTTACAATTGCTATTGCGAAAAAATCTTTCGCCCCGCTGCCACTTACCCTCTCTACGCCACTGTCTCACTCAAAATGCCGCCTACAAATAGCCCTAGTGTAGCTGCGAAAAGGAATTAATCTAACAGATTAAATCAGTCGGAGTTATTACAGTAAAAATTCAAGAAATGTTAAATATATTCCCTACTTTTCATTTTGGAAGTGAAATGAAGACCTTGTTATCAAAGATCCGATGATTTTATGTTTTGTCGAAAGTGCATTTGAAATAATCAAAGAATTATGATGCTATAAAAATAGTATTCATTAAACACTTACCAGTGTATCCCAAACTCGGTTGGTGCATCGAAGTATGGTATTTTTGCATTTATAATCTAAATTTAAGTCATTCATAGACGTTATCATTCGATATAAAAATGACCGGTAATCCATAACATCTCGAGTGTTTTATGGGCTTTTTGTCGAAACGATACAATATGTTCCCAGGACAGAAGGGGGGTCATCTCATTAGGTGTTAGAGATTTAATCCCTACCGGAAATTGTAAAGGGGAATCTTTTTTCCCTTCTCTAGTAGATGTAACCTCGGGGCCGAAGAGGCCAGGCGTACTTGTTTCCTTTCTGTGTACCTGTTGTTCCTGTGATTCGTCCTGTGTGCGTGTGTCTGTGCTTATGTCCAAACAAAAGCCTTTTGTGTGATGCTGGGTCCGTTATCTGGATAAATTACTACAGGGCACTTTTAACATTAGGTACAGAATCAGAAGCGGCCCGAAGTAATTTTACCAACCGGGCAAGGCAGCAATCTGGCGCCCCCCCCCCCAAACCAACGTATTTTTTAAAAAAATTCTATAATGCCTGTATTCTAAATGTCAAACCTATACTCAGAAATATGCATGTTTTACCTGCAAATAGAACTTAATAACATTATTGTGAGTATTTTTAAACTTCAGTTATATTTAAGATAATATAGTGGCGTTTTTGAAACTACAATAATATATTCAACAAATTTTAAAAATATGTGACAACTGAAATATTTTTTTTCCTTCACACTCCCGCTATGGCGCCACGGGCAGTTGCCAGGGCCTCGGGCCGCCTTTGTATAGAATACTACACTGTTAACAGGTTAAGTTTCAATTCGCAGAGAATTTTCAGACCTGCGTATGTACAGGTCTGGCGCTGTATAGCCTAATATGGGTGTTGCACCATAAAACCCACAACAAACAAACTGCGTATCTACAAGCTAATTTCAATTTAATAGATGGAACTATTTTGAAAATATGATACGCTTCCATTATCGATGAAAATGTCCAGTCTAAAACTCAAAATTATTTTATACTATCCGCCTTCGGCGACCAGCTTGATCGCCGGAAATAAAATTTCTACTGAATCTCTTGTGCATAATTTTATATTCATGGTTTCCTTAACAAAGCAGTTTTAAAATTCAAATTGCTATAGACATTTAACCCGCAATCTTTTCGTATCCTTGCACTTGTTCTGTTCCTTGTCTACATTAACGTAGAACACGCATTTGGTTCCAACATTAAATTGGAGTGGCACATTTTACGTCCAGCAGCATGCTAATTGGCTTAAAACAAGCTGATAAAAAGAATTAAAACATAGCAAAGATCTTTCAGTTTACTGGATTATTTCATTATATACTTAATATCTTGAGGACTACCTTTACAAATTTCACAGAAAAATTGATCAAATAAAATAAAGTACAATCCAGAGAGATATTTTCTTAGCTTTCAACAATGGGAGAGAAACATGCAATTAAGCACTTCTTTAAACAATAAAAACGGTTCGAAATGTGTTGCAACAATGAAAAGTATTGTTGTAAATTATGCCAAAAAATATTTTTTAAAAATTATTAAAAATTGGAGAAAAAATTGTACTCCAACTTAACTAATATCATTGAAAAGGTAATTTGTTGCACTATCAGATGGTGTAAAAATGTTTGTGCTGTATTATTTTCGGAAGTTATTATGGAAAAACGCCAAACATTAGCTTAATTTTTAATTAATTAAAATTTCAAAAAAAAAAAAAATAGCGCCGAGTTGCACATTTCCACCCTCCCAAGTATGTTTGAGCCGAATTTCGTTGCTCTAAGCCTAGCGATCTCTCCTGTAGAGCGCCAACAGACACACACACATTCTCCTTTATTATTAGTAGAGATTACATTTATATAATGGACTTGACTCGTTGTGTTTTAGAAAGTTACTTAGTTCCTGATAAGCGATGACCATTAAAGCATGCTGCCTTTTGAGGTTTTATAATTTTACACAGAGATTCATTCTTTAAAAAGAGAAAATACAGTAATCAAATTTCTATCATTTTTCGATATTTATTCTGTCATTTCTAGGTCATCGTCAGAGCCCAAGATCAACGTTTCAGATTTGATTGTAGATAAAGATTCTCTTATTGGGTTGAGCGAAGAAGAATTGGTAGCTCGAACATTCCGTATAAGGTCTCTGAGGAAGGTAAGTTTTACTTACTTATATTCTTCTAGATAAGGGTGAAGGGTCCGAGAAACTATTGATAATAAGCAGAATATGTTTAAAGTTTGAAGAATAGGGTGTACATATGTCCTCTTCATCAGACTACGCTTCACAATGGGGAAGTCCGTTCTCTCAATAGATCTCGTGTACCTGCAAAACGTGGAATCAGTCCGACAAAGCTAAATATACTATTTTTTGTTGCAGTGGCGGCGACTGGGAAGCAAACGTGGGGGGGGGGGCTACAACATTAGAGCCCCCTAAAAGTTCTCGGCAGTTCAGGGGGGGATAGACAATAAAATTTTGTTGCAGAATCAACTAGCTTTCTTGAACACTATTGATTTTCGTAATTCCTAGTTTTAAGCAGCTAAAATGAACTGAAAATTTAATTCTTCCCTCAAAAATTGGGGCCTCCTCGCGAGTCGCCGTCGCCGCCATTGGTTTCTTATGCATCATGGTCCATTGAGCCTATTCCTTGGGTCTTATTATGCACTAGTGGGATCCATTTACCTGTGGGACTGATTTTGTTTCAACATAGAACTGTTCCTTTACCAATGACGCCAAATACGGCAAGTGTAGCCATCGCAAACTTCAAAACATGCAACTTTTTGCAGCCTTCACGGCTAAAGGCTGCTATACTTGTCGCAATTGCGCACATTTTGGCGGCTGCCGCTAATCGGTGTGGCCGCGGTGGCCTAGTGGTAGGGTCTCGGCTTTGGGGCCGGAGGGTTCCAGGTTCGAGACCCGATTCCACTGAAGATCCGCCGTGTATGGGGCCTGTTGCACGTTAAATCATACGTAGTGGCCAAACGTCCTCCCGTTGGTGTGGCGTGGAAGTTTGGAGAGGGGGGTGCCAGCTCAGGTGTCGTCCTCGTCATCTGACCGTGGTTCAAAATTACGAGGTCCGTCCCAAAATAGCCCTCGTGTTGCTTCAAAACGGGACGTTAATGTAACTAACTAACTAGCCGCTAATCGGAAAAGTAACATTCCAAAACCATATTTAAGATTGACATTGCAGAGGTGTGCAGACAATTTGCATCACATGCTGCAATAAGGTTTTAGGCACGGAAAATAACTACGCTACATACAACCGCCATGAACTCCTGCAAATAACAGAAAAAGAAAATGTCTGCACAGTTGAAACTACAAACAAACAAAAACTAATTTAATTTTCTCTCCGCGGCGCATTTATAGCACATCACGGCTGATGCAATCACTGTCAATGGGCGTTTTTAAATGGAAAACGAGAGTGTTGTTTTTTTAATACCTCTGTAATTACTGTCGAGTGAACAGAAAAGAATCAATTTTCGTGAGGGAAAGAATAAATATCAAAAATTTGCCATCTTATCAGAAGTATTATCATCTCGGCTGTCGTATCGTTAAGTGTACGGGAGAGATGAATATTGTACCGCAGCGGTTCCTAGCCTTTTTGGTTGTGCGGACCATTTATTGTTTAAACAATATTTTGCGGCCCATTAACTACATATACAAGTAAAATAATACTAACACATATAATGCATTTATCCAATCCATAGACGAACATCAAAAAAATTACCTTTTTCTTTATCTTTTCATGTGTATTGGTCCATTTGAAATCTTTCAAAGTTTCATTTGGTTTTCATCCTTTAACATTTTACGTGGTTTATAGTAATCCTCCTTATAAATCCTAAAATTATTTTTTTTCAAAAATAATCAGATTGAGCAAACAATTATCGTTTTAATGACGTTTGTTTTGAACGTCTAACACAATTTACTGAATTAAAAAATAATCAGTTTTTCGAACAAAATTGAAGAATTAAAACTAAAATTACTGTATCCGACGTTCAATTTCCGTTATCTTTTTCAAATTTTTTCGGGTAATAACTGGAACATTTCTCCCTGATTTAAAACAAGAACGATTAACGGATTTTTTCGTTATCAAAGCGCTTTCTACCGCGGAGACTAAGTTAACATTTCCAGCATGTATTTTTTCAATCAGATTGGCTGGCGGTACCAAGCGAAACTGATATCATACACTCGCTCATTTTATTGTGTCATTTTAACTGACTTACTCCATTTTACTGATCCAGGAATCATTTCATTTCTTTATTTTAATAAATTCTTAAAATTAATTTTTCCTCTTTGTGCTTTCAGGTTCTGAGAACAGATATAATAATAATCATGTCACGGGCAACGTCGTGCGGGTGCTGCTAGTATATTAGATGCACGTATATGCCAGCAATTAGTAAAGGTTTTTACAAACGGATTAAAAATATATCGTTTATAAAACAAAAACAAAAAAACCCAAGTGATGATTCTTGAAGATTCCCCGACTCCGACTCTTGACTAGCATTCCGCGGCCCACTAATAAGCCATCCGAAGCCCACATGTGGCCCGCGGCCCATTGGTTGGGAACCGCTGCTGTAGAGTATAAATGTTCCGGGCTCCAGCCTTGAAAAGCGCCATGGAGATAAAACAGTAATGCATTTATGACACTTTTTAGAGCAAAATACTGAAGAGGGTGCGCAAAAATATATTATTCGCCGGACGCCACTTACCCTCGCTACACCACCAGGAGTGGCGTTAGAGTCCGCCCGACGGGGGGGAGCAGGATCTCCTCGATAGGCGGGGCGTGATCTGCTGTACCAGGGGAGGGACGTAATGATGACCCTCTCAAATTTTCGCCAGATCTTTATTTATCGATTAGTTGAATAGCCCGTCCCGTGAATGGGGTACAAAAATTTGTCCCGACGGGGAGAGTCGCAGTTTCTCCGACAGGGGGGTTTTGCTCCCCCCCCCACTGTATACCATTGGAAGAACACGTCCTTTCGTTTATACTGTTGAAGACAGAGTGAAAAGTGGTTGTAGGTCTAGGTTCCATTGTTAACATCATTGTTTCTGCAGGAGTTGCTAGCACTCCTCCTATTTTGTTAAAGTAGTTTACGTATGTACTTACCCTACACATTTTCTTTTATTCTTCGTCTTGCAGTGCATTTTTATATGAAAAATTATTTTTTCTCCCACAGACAGTTGAAGACCGTTTGAAAAAGAAAAAGGAAGCTGAAAAGGCCAAAAATACTTACTCAAGCGCACTGTAAACCGAGAAAAATACATGAAAATTTAGCTATATTTTACAGAAGAAATAACTAGAATTCTAAAACTGTGTTTGTTGTGTGTTTAGCCAGATTAAAAATCTGATGAGTGTGAAATGTTTTATCAACAAATGTAGTTTATCTTATAGGAATTCTCTTTTTCTGTTTTATTTAATAAAGTTAATTCGATTTGATTTTTGAGACTTCTAAATTCTATTACCCTTTTCAATCCAAATCTAAATATGGATGAGTGTTCATTCTTTCACTCCAATTCATTAATAAGTTTTGAATTATTTAGTAAACGATGTACACTTCAAAATTTGCAAAGAAAATAGATTGATTGTAGGATTTTCCTTTAAAATATTAAACTTCAATTAAAAATAAAATAAAAATATTCGAACCTCTAGCCTTTGATTCGTTTGTCTCGTCTTCGCCTGGCTTAATTGCAGTTGCGTTCAGTGGGTAACGATTTTTACATTACACAATTTACAGAAGAATGCCAGTCTAAAATCATTATCGTCAAAAAAATTCAATGTTTTGAAATGTGTTATAGCATTAATTATAATAAACTGAAAAATCTAATATTTATTTTTGCTTAGTTGCATGAGAGCTACTAAAATATTCACATTGATTATTCGCAATCGTAATTTTGTTCCACAAGGTTATATAAGGGAAAAGCATTGTCGCAAAATTGTGTTTAAAACTTTTGTGTATAAAAAATATTTTTGTACATATTTTGTTTGTCGTTTTTGTGCATAAAAATATTTTTGAACATATTTTGTTTGTCGTTTTTGTACATAAAAATATTTTTGAACAGATTTTGTATGTCGTTTTTGTGTATAAAAATATTTTTGTACGTATTTTGTGTGTCGTTCTTGTGTATAAAAATATTTTTGTACATATTTTGAGTTTTGTTTTTGTGTATAAAAATATTTTTGTACATATTTTGTGTTGTTTTTGTGTATAAAAAATTGCACTGAAATAAAATTGATCTCGCTGAAAAGCTAATTTTTTGAATCTTAAAGTGGTGTAGAAATGGTTTTTGTACAATAATACGGCCCGAAGTGAATTAAGGGAAAACGTTAAAATCTCGATAAATTTTAAATTAATTGGATATCTAATAAAAATTTTGAAAAACCTTTTCTTAGTGAACGCAAAAAGTAACTACGTGAAAAATTTGGTAGCTCTGGGTCCAGCGTTTCTAACGATTTTTGCATCGCGAAATTACTAATATAATAGCCCAGATCTGTCTCTCACTGATCCGGTAACGCTCTGACGTCACCAACAATAAAACTCGCGCCATATCACTGCGAGAGGTTAAACAGCATTATTTCATTGTTAGAGTACCTAAATTTCAGTAATTTTAAATTTAAAAAAGTAATTGTCGTTCAAATTTAATAGCTCTGAAATAGTGAAATAAAATTTGCTATCGATTGATATAAAATTTATCTCGCTATGATCAATAGTTCCCGAGAAATTTTAAATTATATTAATCATATATTTCCAATTTCCGCTTTTAATAGAAAGTAGTAAATCACGTCAGTGGTAGGTATATCATGCGCGTGATATAGTTTGGACGCGACGATGCATCTCATTATTTATTGCAATCGTGATGATATAATTTGATATTTTTTGGCAACGTTGAAATTTATACAAAGAAATGTGAAATACAGGGAGAATTGTTAAACAACGAAAAATACTGCACACGGGACGTTGTTTACCAAGAGGTTTTTTGAATGAAGAAATATGCAAATAAAAATAAAATATTTCCTGTCATAAAACATGTTTTTTTAAAAAATTTGATTTCAATCAATGTTAAACACTTCGCAGGCCGCGGTGGCCTAGTGGCAAGGTCTCGACCTCGGGACCGGAGGGTCGCAGGTTCGAAACCCGATTCCACTGAAGATCCGCCGTGTATGGGGCCTGTTGCACGCTAAATCATACGTAGTGGCCAAACGTCCTCCCGTTGGTGTGGCGCGGAAGTTTGGAGAGGGGGGTGCCAGCTCAGGTGTCGTCCTCGTCATCTGACCGCGGTTCAAAATTACGAGGTCCGTCCCTAAATAGCCCTCGTGTTGCTTCAAAACGGGACGTTAATATAACCTAACCTAACCTAACCTAAACACTTCGCTGGCATATATCTATTTGAGCACGACAAATTTGACGGGAAATCTCTCGAATGAAGAGGCAACTTGCACCCCTCGCACCATGACGGGTGATTTTCTAGTCTGTTGATTGTATGCCAACTTAAAAACATTATCGTGTCAAAAACACGCTTCATTCAGCTATATGCAGGGTGTTTCAAAAAACGTGTCCAAACTTTAAGGGTATTTCGGGCATGCAGAAACGAGTCATTTTCGCAATAGAACACGGGGTCGGAAATGCAAAGGGGATTCGCTAAAGGGGGGGGGGGATCTTTGTCGGGGAATTTCAGTAAAAGAAAAGAACACACCGGATGAAATATACGACACAGATATTCGGAATCCGAATTCACATTAGCCCAACAACCAGTTGAACATTACAAAGTCGTATACGGCATGTCAAATACGATAATGGCAAGTAGGAAGTAGGACGCAGTACCAACAACAAACCTTTGGAATACTTGAATAGCAGGAATGGCGCTAGAGTTTGCCCGACGGGGAGCCTCGATTTCCCCGACGGGGCTGCACGGTCTCCCCGGCAGAAGGGCACGACCTGCTGTATGCGGGGGGGGGGACGAATGTAATGAAATTGGTCTCGAACTTCGCCAGATTATTATTTATCAACTGCGGTTGAATAGCAGGTACAAAAATTTTCCACGACCGGGGACGCCCTCGCCCCTCCGTTCCCCCCTCTGGCGCCACTCCTGTTGAGGAGAATAAGCAAGTGTTCAAAGGACTTAGCGTCTGAGGCGATACACGCTTCAGTTATTCACAAAACTGGGTTGTTATGCTATTTTAAATTCGTATTCCATTCAATCGGTATTGTACATTTCAGTTGGTGTATCCTTTTCTTTTACTCAGTTCCCTGGCAAAGAGTCCCCGTAGCAAATCCCCTTTGTATTTCCGACCCAAGTTGCGAAAATGACTTGCTTCCGTATGCCTGACCTACCCTTAAAATTTGGCTATGTTTTTTTTAAACACCCTGTATATGATAAATTCTAATATATTTAGGAAAATGTATTTATATTTTTTGCATGACATGTAAAGTTGAATACCATTAAGATTCAGAAAGATATCGGCATTGACGTGAAGAATTTCTACTCCCCTCTAAGAGAAACAAAATGATGAGGGCTTTTCCACAAATTGATATTTTTAAAACTTGAATTTATAAATGAAATTCGTAATTTAAATTGCAGTTCGACGATTATTATCCGAAGATTCAAGTTTAAAAAATATCATTTGTGGAAAATCCTTCATCATTTTGCTTCTCTTGGTGAGAAGCAGAAATTCTGCCGACTGCAATGCCGACATCTTTCTAAATACTACAGGTATTCGACTGGGATTTTAATATAAGTTGCCCTACGTATCTGGCTTTGAAGTTATGACAGAAAAAATACGCTGTGTCTCGCGCATGAGCAGTTAAAAATTTACTACAAATACTCATAATCCCTCTAATATTCAAGGTATTTAATTCAAAGTTTGAGACAATGCTTCTCTTACATATGGTCAAGTATTCTGTCAGTTTTGTACAATATGGTGGAAAACTCTGCATGTCATAGGCAAAAAATATGCGGAAAAATTTGGGATTTTTAAAGAAAACCTTTATATCTTCCAGAATATACTTGCTATTTTTACGAAAATGTATGTAACAATGTACATATTAAGATTCACCATTGATGAAATTTACAGATCATTATCAGTTTTATGTGGAACAGGGTGAGCCCAGATTTTTTCTTCATCATTTTCTGGCCGGTCCCCTAAATACCCTCGTGACCGAATCTTCATTGTAAAATGTGAGTTAGAGTCTATTTTTTACATTGTCAAAGTTTAAGGGCAGAGTCTTTCCAGAGAAATTCTAAAAAATGTGAAAATCGCAAAGTGTCCGATACAAAGTGTCCACTTTTATCATAGAGTGTATTTCAAATAATTTCTTTATAGTTATCGCATTCTCATTTTCTTTTGACAATACTTATTTCTTTTATTGCGAAAATCATAGTTTTTCAATATGAGCAGGGTTGACGCCAGAGGGGGGACCGGGGGGCTAGGCCCCCCATGGGGGAAAATATTTGTACTGGGTATTCAACTGTAGTTGATAAATAATAATCTGGCGAAAATTTGGGAATTACACTCGTCCCCCCCATACATCAGGTCGTACACCCTGTCGGGGAGACCGTACCCCCTGTCGGGCAAACTCTAGGGCCATTCCTGAATGCGAGTATGTTAAATGAACAATTATAATAAACACTAGAAGCTAATTGGCAATATTTGAGATTTTATTGTAGAGTTCAAAAATTAAAATGTTAATTTTATTCAGAAACTACGTTTTTCCTGATTGAGTGCTATGACTTCGTTACAAATGTAAGGGGCCGTCGACAAATAATGTCACGCTTGGAGGGGGGGGGGGGGGTGGGGGAATTTTTGGAGGTTTGTGACAAGGGGGGGGGAGGGGGAAACAAGAAGTGTGACATCACACATTTTGGTTAAAAT
>BGPR01010445.1:6250-52501 GCA_013235015.1 Araneus ventricosus
TTTATGTGACACTGTCCTTGAGATATGAAATCCATGACATTTTGCCTATTCATTAAATCCATTCACGCTTTTCCCTATTGTTTATAATTATATTGATGAATATTTTCAATTATGAAGGTACCTGTCAGTACGCTCTTAATGTGACACTCTCCTTGAGATATGAAATCCATGACATTTTGCCTATTCATTAAATCCATTCACGCTTTTCCCTATTGTTTATAATTATATTGATGAACATTTTCAATTATGAAGGTACCTGTCAGTACGCTCTTAATGTGACAAACGACGGTCCTGCCACCCTGGATGTGCCGGTCACCGTCACAGCTCAGCTGGAGTGCGCTGACCGCCAGGCTAAATATTTGTACTTATTCGAAGATGATGCCCGAAGAACTGTGCAAACCGTCAGTCACGAGAGAGCTTCGGTGAGTTTCATCTACACGGATTACACAGGCGTTCGGACTGTACAAGTGACCGCATACTTGTACACGCATCCGCTTTTCCTGGTGGCCAGTGGGAAAACAATTTTTCGTATTGAAGGTGAGATGTTCATTTTTTCCGCTTGTTTGATAAATGTGTTTTTTTCTCTGTGGGTGAAATTTTATTCATTTTCTGTATTAACCCTTTCGAGTCTAACGGGACGCATACGTTCCGAAAGAACTTTAGCAAATACTTTTGGGATGGAAATACTCCCTCGGGCTAGTGGAAGTATTCGCCATCAGTCCTCCCAAGTTTTGAGATGAAGTTTTTGCATCGGATTACTCGATAGTTAACGAGTGTGTATGTTTTGTTTTTGGAAAATAGCGCGTAATTTCGATGAAATTTGATTGATTTATATATCTAAATTGCAAAATTTTTTCTTTACAAAATTACTCCTCCCAATCGGGCGTTCCACAAATATGTGGATATGAAACGGGTTCTCGCTCCTGGTCGTGGGGGGATTGAATCCTCCCTCCAGTGATAGTCCGTACCTCCTTCGGAAGGGGTCGGACCGTGGCCGGTGATGGCTACTGCGACTTTGGCCTCAGTACTCGAGCTATTGAGAGGATGCTACGACAGGGATGATTCACTTTATGATTACAAAATTATTCAGTGAAGACTTCCAAGACACATAAATTCCAATGATCGCGACGGATCCTAAACCAGGGAATATATTTTCCTAAAAATAAAATGCCTTTGTTTTGGCATTGTAGTATACCTTACTCATAGTTAATGCTAATGCTGTCAAAATTATTGTGGTTGAAAAAAAAAACTTGTCGCGAAAGGGTTAATATATAACCAACACTCATTTTGGCACATCCATAATAAGTTTATATGCGTAATATTAAAGGTTTAGTTTAAAATATTGAAAAAATATATTTATTACAGTGTTTGTTTATGTATGTTTGTATGTCTAAATTTAGTTGTGTATCCAATAAATATTTCAGATATTTAGTTCAAATCACATTTATTTAACAAATAAAGATTAAATAACTGCATAATAATAATGCATTATTATTAATAATAATAATCATAATGCATATTATTATATAAAATATTAATGCATAATAATAATTAATAATGTATTTGATTAAATAAATTCCGACTGCACGTTACGCAGCCAAAAAGAAAAAAAGTCGTATCTTCAGTTCATTAAATAATCATTTTGATTATTTAATGAACTGAGTTATGATATTTAATCTAAAATATGTAAGATATCAATTTAAATTTGTTTCGCAATGACGCAATAACTTCTTAGCATACTTTTAGACCCAATTGGTGTTTGTCAGGAGTTCCTTGTGAATATTTTGACTACCTTGACGGTTTTTTAGAAATATTATCAAATCTTTAATCTGAAGTGAAGGATCTTAAACCAAGGTAATTTAACCCTTTAACCTGAAGATTTTTGAATAATCGTTTACTTAATATGTACTTTAGCGGTCATAATGATAGATATTCTGATCAGACAGTTAACCATGAATAATTTGCATGAGTAACGCATATTGTAAAATACATGATACATAGAGAAAAATGCTTTATTGAATTGTTGTAGTTTCGGATAATTTTGAGGGAAACTGTTTCTTAGAGTTGCTTTAAGAAGAAATTGAAAGTTAGAAAGAGTTAAATGAAAACGCCAACAAAATTATGTCGTCGAGGTTTGAGTGCAACTAAATCACGCAGTGCTTTACAGTTTGGGGCGAATCACTACAGGATTCACTGATAAAAGAATTAATTTAAACGACTTTAACTTGAACACCACTGCACGCCTTTGTATCTAAAAGCGTGAAGATTTCCAATCAGTGGGTATGGACAAACGTGGGAGGAAAAAGTAAAGTTGAGCCCATTTGAGAAAGCATTAGGGAAAAAAAAGTCTTCAACGAAAGAAAAATAACATGACCGCATTGGGTTTTTTTTAACAAATATGTCAAAATAGAGATTTAACTAATAAAATATAGTCACAATTGTGTTCCATTGATTTTATCTTTATTCGCCTATGAAGCAAGTTTTTCAAATAATATACATCGATTGTTGCAAAAAACAATATTGGGAAATTCTGGATTTTGAGGTACTGGCATTTTAAAGTTTTTTTCGGCATCGAACATTCAAGTTTAACTTGCTTTAATTTGAAAATCGTGAGTTTTATACTGGAACTTATAACATGCTTAGTTTGGAGTCAAAAAACTAATTTTTTGAATTGTTGTCGTTGTGAATTGGACCAGCGTTATGTACCAAAACTGGTATTCTATTGTCATTTGTAACAAAAGAAATCAGTTATGTACAACTTGTTCAGTAAATTTCCTAATCAAAAATTTCGCATGAATGCATTTATATTCTTTATTGCCTACAACAAATGTATAATGTTGCAAAAACAGTTATTTTACAAGTTAAAAAAATATATGATGTTTCGAAGCATGGACACGGCAGCTAAGAGTGTATTTGCATTAACAAATAATATCTTTTCAGAGTATATTCCGGGGACTCTCGATATCTCTGGCATTATAGAACGAAAACGTGGCCGCAAATTCTTGAAAAGTGGCGTTAGCACAAATATCACAGTACATCTGCAATATCCCGAGCAAGTCCTCCACGACGCCGAGTTCGCGTATTCCTGGAATATTGAAGATGAGCACTTCACGACTGAAAACTCCAACATCGTGCATCGCTTCACGAAAGCTGGACCTCAATGGATTCGTGTTACTGTTGCGGGCCGCATTCCTTCGTACAGCAACAGAAACATGTTTCGATATAAGTGGGGATATTTTGATGCTGAAGTGACTGTGAAAGGTAAGCATTTACGCCTGAATTGACTGTGTATCAAACATGTGGGTTCATTCTTGAATGTCTAGGAGAGCTTCAAAAATGAACAGACTGTTAATTACCTGAATGCTTTAACTAGACACTATAAAGTCTATTAATATATTATTTACAATTACTAGATATACATATTTAGATATTATTTCGATTTAAACAAAGAGTCAGGCACCATCCTTTACTTATTAGTTCTCTTCCCAGCAGGGGGGGTGCCGGAGGGGGTATAGGGGGGCCAGGGCCCTCCTGTCGGGGATGTTGTGCCCCTCCCCCCGTCGGGGAAAATTTTTGTACGGGGTATTCAACTGTAGTTGATAAATAATATTATGGCGAAAATTTGAGACCAATTTCAATACACTCGTTCCCCCCGTACAGCAGGTCGTGTCCCCTTGTCGAGGAGACCGTGCCCCCTGTCGGGCAAATTGGGGCCCCCGTCGGGCAAACTCTAGCGCCATTCCTGCTTTCCAGAAAGCGCTACAGCGCCCGCTGATCAAGTGACCTTTTACTCCGCAACCAGGCTGACGTGCTCCCATCTATGCAGCTAATACCTAGGAATTATTTTAATTGCTATTCAAAATCCTAAATAGTTTCTTGATTAAACTACAGTTTTAGGTAGATATTACATCATTTTGTGTTCCGTCTTCTCAACTATTAATTGCTCCTTCCATTCGGCAAGATTTACAGTATTGAATTGGGAGGGGGGGAAGATACTGTCAAACTCTATTTTTGTGCCATGGATTTCAATGTGTCTACTCATTTTCATATTATTGGACCGTGCATAAGTTTTCAATTGCAGTCTATAAACAATCTTCTTTTTTACGGGATTTGAAAAGATAAAGCTCATGCAGTTAAACAACTCAAATATACATATTTTGAGACGTAGCTGTTTTCGTAAAACATCGCGTGAATCATTCTAACCCTGAATTTTTCAAAATTGCATTATCATTGTAATGAAATAATATACTTACAAAGCAATTAATCGTCGCATTGTAAATAGTCCATCCTGCAATGGACTGGAGATGTTTCAATTTTGTATATAAAACGGCACACGTTTAGATGCAGTTTGCGTTAGCGAAACCGAGAGCCATAAAAGGAATCCAACTATTCGTTAACAATAATCGGTGGGAGTGTTCTCCTCTCGCCTTTCTCTTATACTTGCACAAAACGGCGATTTTTTACTTTCTCGTATACAAAGAGACAGTATTGTGATCGTCAAAAAATTCGAACTCGAGATTTTGACGAATCTCCACGTTTTAGACCTCCCCGAGTCCGAAAAACACAATTTTGGAATTATGTCTGTCTGTGTGTCTGTGAACACGATAACTCGAAAACTATTAGAGATACAGGGATGAAAGTTGGTATGTGAACTTGACACATAATTTGTAGGTTTCTATCAAATTTTGGACAAAATCCGTCCACGGAAAGTCTGTCTGTCCGCGAACGCAGGACTGCACGTATTTGGCGCTCGGTGTTTGACGCGAGGCTATTTCCGTCTTGGCGAGTGTGACCTTGGCGCGCTCTAAAGGAAACTAAGGATTGCATTCTGGGTTTCAGCAGAGCCGTCATGGTTTCAGTAGGTTCGATTTTTTTTATCTACGGGCGGAGAGATAGGGTTGCCATAATTGCCAAGCACTGATACGGGGGCGTTTAGGTGCTAAATAAATAAAACATGAAAACAGTGGGTATGTAATAGCTTATTTTACTCTGATAAAAAAATGAATAAAGTTTAAGCAATCTAATAAAATGAACGCGTAGAATAAAAAAGATGAGAAGGTAACCCTTTTTAACCCAGTCGCACTTTAAAGCTGATTTTACTTTTTAAATTGTTATCATTTTTCTTTTACACATAATCATAACCAGCGGGAGTGGTCTACCCTAAACTTTATCGTGTACTTTCTAAGTGGAGATTCGTCAAAATCTCGAGTTCGAATTTTTTTGACGATTACAATACTTTCTCTATGTATACTTCGTATACGAAAAAGTGAAACAAACAAACAGACCTGAAATCAAATATCTGTTGCCACGTTTCAAAAAAATATTACTTTGAAGTAGGTGCGATAAAATAAGCAATGCAATGAATACTAAAGCGAAAATTCTGCTTTGTAATTGAATTCCCAAGAAAGCAATTTATACTACCACAACCGTAACAATTGCTGAAATAATGAGATCGGTTTGAATTTTATTTACAACAATGAAAAAATTGTTGCAATTCATGTTTGAAAACATTATTTATTGTTGTAAATAAAATTTATAACAATAACAGATTGCTACCAGTACGCATGCGCATGAGAATCGGATTAAAAGCAATTGAATATGCAATTTGAACGCCTCTTTTTGACGGATTTGGTACGGACCTACATTCATGACGATAAAACTGTGTACCAAATTTTATCCATCTAGCTATTCAAGTTTTTGAGTTACAGTGTTCACATGACCGCGGACATACAGATAGACAGACTTCCCGTTGATGGATTTTGTCCAAAATTTGATAGAAACCTACAAATTATGTTTAAAGACCACATACCAAATTTCATCCCCGTAGCTCTAATAGTTTTCGAGTTATCGTGTTCACGGACAGACACACATACAGACATAATTCCAAAATTGTGTTTTTCGGACTCATGGAAGTCTAAAACGTGGAGATCCGTCAAAATCTCGAGTTCGATTTTTTGACGATTGCAATACTTTCTCTTTGTATTCTTCGTATACGAGAAAGTAGAAATGGGTGCAGATCATTTTAAAATTATAATGACTCAGAGTATAGGAAGCAAACGGGACAAATAGTATACGGGACATATGGCAACCCTAGGTAGAAGGAAAATGACACCTTTTTGGGAAGTATACGAGCAAGTTTAGGTCGAGACCACTCCCGCTGGTTTTGTTTAGCTTCGCTCTGTAATGAATAGGCTTGAGTACGTATTTTGGACTTCTTCCCGTTGACCAGTTACGTCATGAGTCTACAATTCCGATGTCAATACCACATACCAAATTTCATTATCTCGCTTATTGTATTTTTTTAGTTATCGTATTCACATACAAATGGACAAACAGATCATCTGTCCTCTGACGGATTTAGGCGCAGATATCATTTTCTGAAATTCACCCATGTAGTTTGTTTCGTTTTCGAGGAACCACGTTTACATTCACAAGGATACACAGATCGATAGATAGTGCACCTTTTAGGTCCAAAATTTGATAAGATATTCAGTTCTAGTAATGAAACCACGTGCCAAATTTAATATCTTGCTGCGCTTTTGAGTTGTCGTGTTCGCATGGCACGGGGACACAAAACGCCGCCCCATGCCCCCCGTGCCTGAAGCCATTACGGCAACCGAACCGGTTAAGTGGACATGGGACAAGGCACGGGGAGACAGACGAACTTTCCGGGAATGGATTTCCTCCAGAGTTTGATGGACACCTACAGTTTTGGCGTAAAGACCGATACCGAATTCCACTGGTCTAGGTGCTACATTTTTGATTTACGATGTTCACAGACGGACAGACAGACATAATTTCAACCAGCTGGAGTGGTCTCCCCGAAACTTTCTCGCATCCGCTCTAACACAGGCGAGGAAAAAATTGCACCAAGCACCAGTAACATGCGCCACTTCCTAACACAAGTGGGGAAAACAGGGAAGCGGGCGCGCCCTTTTTTGCGTCGTAGAATGGCGAAGAAACCGAATTTGCAATTTGAACGCCTTTCTTTCAACTGATTGAAACAAAAATTGGGTACGGATCTACAATTATTGTTAGTTGACCTCATACCAATTTTTATTTATCTAAGTCATGGCGTTTAGGAGTTATCGTGTTCACGAGGATGCGATTATACTGACCTACAGAAGACAGTCCTTCGACGGATTTCGCCCAAAGTTTGATACGGACCTACATTTCTGATGATAAAACTGTGTACCAAATTTTATCCATCTAGCTATTTAAGTTTTTGAGTTATAGAGTTCACATGAACGCGGACAGACTTCCAGTGGACGGATTTTGTCTACAATTTGACAGAAACCTACAAATTATGTGTCAAGATCACATACCAAATTTCATCCCTCTAGCTCAAATACTTTTCGAGTTATCGTGTTCACAGACTGACAGTCATAATTCCAAAATTGTGTTTTTGGGACCCAGGGAGATTAATCAAAATCTCGAGTTCTAATTTTTTTGACGATTACAATACTTTCTCTTTGTATACTTCGTATACGAGAAAGTAAAAATGGTTTCATCAGCCTTGGGGAGATCTGAAACGTAAATATTCATCAAATTCTTGAGGATAAATTTTTTGACGAAAACAATACTTCCTCTTTCTATGCAGTAAAGCCCCGGTTAACCGAAACACGGATTATCCGAAATGCCTATGAAACTCCTGTACTGTACTGCACGTAAATAATCGCGAAGGCGAAACATTTTTGCACTTATCTCTTTGTCTTTCCAAAAAGTTCAGTGATTAATGTCAGAATTGTAAAATTAGAATTAATGGGCATTAACAGTATTAATTACGATATTGTTTAGTTGTGTTTGTTAGGTGCATTGCGCCCAACTCGCCGGTGCGAATATGGCATCCGGCGGAGGATTAACTTCAATAAAGAATATAAGTTTCAGCCTGCGAAGAGAGTTTTGAATTCTTTTTACTCTCAATACATTTCAGGATTACATACTACAATTAAATACAAAATAGTAATACAGTGAAACCTCTCTGAGCGGCCACCTCTCCGTTCCGAGAAAAATTGGCCGCTCTGAAGGGTTTTCGTTACAATTACAAGATAATTGCTATAATACATAATATAAACAAGTCTGACACATATTTCTTATTTAAAATGAAGTTTGAAACTTATCTAAAGAGAAAATAGTATTTTATTTAATAATATTTTACATTTTTTGAAAAAAGGATACAATTTGTGACAGTTATTCATTTTTACCATTCTCGGAAAAAAACCCCATTTTTTCAAGTTCGTTTTTCAGTTTAAAAAGCAAATCTCTAACCGATGCGTTTGTGAAATGGGATGGGCGAACCCACCCGGCGGCCGTTCAGAGGGGTTGGGTGGCCGTTGCTAGGGGTTATTTTAACATTAGGTCTATGGGCCGAAAAATCCGTCCCACGAAAAATTGGCCGTTAAGAGGGGTGGCCGCTATGTAGGGGTGGCCGTTCGAAGACGTTTCACTGTAGTACCGAAAACTCGTTATCCGAAACGCCCCTCCTTTAGTTCTGTTAACCGGGGTTATATTGTATATACCAGAAAGTAAAAGAAAAAATGCCTTATTTATACTAACTTAATTAAAAAAATCTTTTTTTCATAATCCCTATAAGTCCTTCAGATTGCTCAGAAATCGTTAAATATGTGCAGAAATTTTCTTTCAGCCTTCACACTACAGCAATTTATCTGCTCAATACTAAATGTTAACACCCCTTCTTGGATTTTTTTTCCCGAATTTCTGACCCCAAAAAGAGCATTTTTTATTGCTGGAAATTAATATATGTTCTATCCTGAACTCGAAAATGCTAGATATTTTTGTCAGTAAGCAGTTTTTGCCTGACCTACTGTGGCCATGCATGTTGTTCACTGATCTTCAGTTTTCTCTGCAATGCACCCAAATTTTAAATTAAAACAAAATACTCTCCTATAATATATTTTTCAAATCTGTTGCTTTGAGGTGTTTAAAATAAATGTCTGCTTGAAAAGAATTATTAATGATATGTAAAAAAAATGCTTTGTTAAAATGGTTTTACAACCTTACCATGAAAAGAACTTCGCAATCTTTCTTGACCGTTACAGCGCAAACCCCCCACTGAAATCACTTACCACCGATTATTTATTTTTTGCTTAGATTGTCAAAATCGCTGAATATAAGGATCGACGAATTCACTTTCAACGATGCTATAGTAGAACCCCGGGAATCCGAACTAATTGTAGCTGACCTCTGTTCGGATTCCGGGGAATTCGGATTATCCGGGAAATTCGTTAAAATACTCATGATATACCAAATGCAGTAGAGTATATTGGCTCTGTGTGCTCTGTGAAAGCGTACGGAAAGAGAACGCGGCGATTCGCACGGCGAACAGGTTGAGGGTAAAAAGAAGATATCTGAGTTTGTTTCTACTAATTACGGTGTTGTATTCATTCTTAAAGACCACTTCAAATACTTCTTTTAACTTAGAAATAAACGTTAGTTTCGTTTCTGATTCGTAATTGTTATTTTTTCTTTATTTTCAGTAAAAAGGTTTCAGAAAACTAAAAAAAGTTGTTCGGATTATCGGGGTTCGCATTTCCGAGGTTCTACTGTATTTTCCTCTTCGTCGCATGACATGCGACGCCAACCGTACGGGCACAAAAAAGCCGAACGTATGACGTGCGACGCGACCAAGAAACAGGAATGGAAAAAACCTACCGGTTTAAACCGAAAACCGTTTTTTTTTGTTTCGGTTAACCGGGTTTTTTTTCAGTTATTTTTTTACTCCGGTTTAAACTGATTATTTTTTTTTTAAATCCAGAAACCGGGGGAAAAAACGGGTCGGAAGGTAGGCTCGATTTTAGGTTCCACTCGACTAAAATTTGCCAAGTTATAAAGCTCTGAATGTCATCATCTTAGGCCAATCACCTCGAGGCGTCTGTTGGTTGGCGGATTACTGAAAGAGTTTTTATGAACAGATAAATATTGGCCAATGGATTGATTTCTTGTAAAAACAATACTAATAGAAATTTTGTCTGCAAACGGCGTCTGTTTTTTGTAACCAAAAAATTTTTATCTTTAGTCTGAAGTTCTGTGGCTTCCGAAAAATTAGTATCTAAGTTGAATGATGATGTTTCCGATGAGAGGTGTCAACTCACGAATCAGCACATTGCTGAAAGAATCTTTATGAGCAGATTAGAGGATAAATATTGACCAATGAATGAATTTCTTATGAAAACAAGGTTAATGAAATATTTTGTCTATAATACTTAATTATTGCAATAATTACTCATTTATTATTATTACATATTGTTTTAATTACTTATTTATAATCATTACTTATTACATTAATTAATTATTGTATTAATACTTATTGTATATTATTATTAATATAAAATTCTGTCCATAAGCATTGCTTTAAAAAAAATCCAACGAAAACCGATTTTTTCAAAACCCGGTTATTTTGAGAGGTTTTAACCGTCAGTTTAAGCCTGAGGTGAAAAAAAAAACGTTTTTTTTTTTTTGCAATAACCGCCATCCCTACCAAAAAGGGGTGAACCAATACCTTAACCAGCTGGGAGTTTTCATTTTATGTCAATAAGTGTAGCTCATTTTTGCAAATCTCGCTTTGCCCGTATGTGTTATAGGAATGTTAAATCTTTAAGCTTACATTTCTAATCATTGCATCTCATTTACTCCTGTAAAATCATTTAATCAAAGATGGTGATATTCAAACCGTGGAAGATTACCACACTCTTACTTTGCTTGATTTATCAAAAAAAAAAATTGATGCAATTTTGCAACACAGTGGAAGAATATTGCGTTCACACTAGCTTTTACTGACATTATAAATTTACTAACCTATTTATTAAGGAAAAGTATAAAACTTCTATGTATTGTTTAATGAAACTTACTTACTTTTATGGGGGGGGGCGCTCTAACTAAAAGTGAGCGACGTATTTAGCATAAAATACAAACATAATATAAATTATCTATATATTTAAAATAATTTGGTAAAAAATTCTTCACCGATTCCGGTAGCCTCAACCACCGGAACGATTTCGACATTTTTTTTTTTTAAATTGAAAGCTTATGACGTCTAGATATATCATCAAGGGTCGCCTGTCCCCCACCCCCCATTTAAGAACGAAATCGAAAGACCTCTTTCCCACTGTACATTCTCTATGGGGGAAAAACCTTTGAACAGTTCGCCAGCAACTACCACCAAACGGATTTCGCCTTTTTTTTTTAATTGAAAGGTTATGACGTCTAGATAATGTCTCATCGAGATTAACCTACCCCCCCACAACTTTCCCATTTTTTAGACTGAAATGAGAAAAACAGAATGTATGAGTGGATACAGGTTTTCTATTTCGTTCAAAAATGGGAATTTGTGGAGACTGGTGATCCATGATGTTCATGAACGTCATAACGCAAATGAAAAATATCGAGAAATCGGTCAGATAGTTTAGGGGCTGTGGGCAATCGCCAAAGGTTTTTACCATATTCTTTAAAATATATATAGATTCCAATGGTTCCATCGCCGGGCGTGTTAAAATCCCATGACTCCTATTGTAGGTGTGGAAACTGTTTAGTTGAGGGCGGTTTCATTTCTCTGCTGTATTTATGGATCTGAGGGCTTGTACTTGAGAATTCGTGAAAAGAAATTTATGAAAGTTATTAGATGAAGTTTTGATGAAGATTTTACAATTTTAAAAAAGAATCTGTTATATAAGAGCCACGAAAGTCTACTATGTCTTATGGTCTGTTCACTGATCTTCTGTTTGGTATTTAAAACTGAAAAAGCAGTGAGGCTGAGGAGCCTCCAGTAGCAGATGGCAGGTGTGCTGAGCAAAGGGTGCTGCCGAACCCACTTAGAAGATGTGAGGCGGCTAGTTTTTATAAAAGAGGCAAAAAATAAATAAATTCTTTGGAATGACTAATGGTGATTTTTTCTATTTTTATCGAGAAATATTTAATTTTTTAGTCCTTTAAAGATTAATTGGTTTTGTATATTTTGTCTGAAAGTAGTGTACATTTTTTCAGATTTTGAAATGAAGATGGATGTATTTAATATTTTCTTCATTTTATTTTATAGCATATCGGTGAAAAGCTTTATGATAGCATATTTAATATGAGGTAACGTCAAAATAATTGAGGGAATTCATTTTTCCTCGGTTATCCAAGAAAACGAACTGTAATAGTGAGTAGAGACAGCACTGTTGAGACAATTATTAAATTTGGAGTCAACCAAAAAACTCATATTTTGGGAATATCTGTTCTGCAACATTATCACAGAAGAATCAATGCTGCATACCGAAGTAGTTTGCGATTATAAATACTCCGTTGTGCAATGGTTGGAGCTGGTTTAATTTTACACAGTTATTCCACTGAGGTGGCGTAGCAGGACCGGGGCAAAGGGGGTGTGGATGCCGAGGCTCCAGGTTTGGGGACGACATGGAGTGGAACAGCGCATTCGTGTCACTTCTTAAAGAGCGAAAAAAAGCACGAGGACGAAGTAAACATGCCTTGAGCGCCATTTACACTCCCTAAGTCACCGATAACGACTTGGGAAAAAGAATTAAAATTATTCCACAGGCGCCACTTATCTCCCACGCTACGCCGCTGGCCATATGTAGACTGTTGCGTTCATGATGTCACTTTACTTTCTCCTGTACAAAGAAATAATTTAATCATCAAAACCGAACTCGAGATTTTGACGAATCTCCACGTTGAACCTCCCTGAGTCAAAAGCACAATTTGGGAATTATGTCTGTATATCTGTGAACACGATCTCGAAAACTATTAGAGATACGGGGATGAAATTTGGTATGCGATTAAACATCATTTGTAGGTTTCTATCAAATTTTGGACAAAATCGTCTGCAGTCCCTGCCTGTCTGTCGCTTTCATAGACATATAACTCAAAAACTTGGAAGACTAGATGGATACATTTCGTACACGGTTTTATCTTCATGAATGTAGTTCATGTCAAAGTTTGGGAAATCGGCGAAGGGTTGACTGTCTGTGCGGACTGTAATCGCATATTAAAAAAATTATATCTCTAACCCTGACCATAATAAATGAAAATTGAGTGGTGATAGCTAACATATATAAGATCTGTGCCCAAATTTCGTTTGAATCGGACAGAGAAAAAGGCGTTCAAATTGCATAATTAATTTTTCTAATCGATTCTCCATACATGCGTACTGGTAGCAATCTAGCAAGTGGAAGGATTACGTCACTTTGTCCTTGTTTTGCACGTACTGGAGCAATTTCTGCCCATGCGCAAGCCTCAACGGGTAGTCTTCTCCTCCCCAGAGCTTTGCATTGGCTACTGTTTGATAAGAAAATAAATATTGCTAAGTTTTTAATACATACGCATATCTTTCAATATATGGTTCTTCACCTAAATATTTTTTACTGTCACTATAATCTACATTGAAAAACCTTCTGATAGTCATTCAGATTCTGGGTTCACAGGAGGTTCAGATTTTTTTATCCACAGGGGAAGGAAATGCAAATGTTGAAAAGTATACGAGAAAGTTTGGGGAGGTCACTCCCTTGCGTTAAAGTCAAGTATCGAAGAGTTCCATTCTCGGGCGCGCCGTTCACCCAAGCTACGCCACTGATGATGAAGGGAAGATGCGCAAAAATGGTGTTGTGACCCTCGCTAAACCACTGCACAGTTAGTTGAAAATTTCTTGGCAAAACCTTAAAATAGTGGTTGATTCCAGATTGCAATAACTGCGTCCACTTCTCAGTCGTTTACTCTGAGAGATATGGGATAAAGTGTCAAGAAGTATGCTCGTAAGTTGAAAATTATTCTTCTGCATTCAGTTTTGGTCAACATTAGTTTTCTCGGAACTAAGTATTTTTTTTATCGTTTAATAATTTTAAAATATTTGCGTTTATTTATATCAGAGCACTGAGAGTTTTATTTTATTTTACAGAAGTTATTAGCATTCTATAAAAATGAAAAAAAAATCAGTTTATTGATACGCTGTACCTTCTATAATCTATATTTTCATTTTATTGTTTATATAAAGCATAAAAAGTTTAAAAAATTACTGGTGTCGATAAGAAAAGACAAACGTTTCATATGATAAAACATAAAATTGAAACATTTATTTAAAGTTCATTTAACAGCATAGTAATTTGTTTGGATTTAAATATGCTTATAAAATTTTCTTTTCAAATTATAGCGTTTTTTGGCATTTATGGTTATTTTGTGTATTTCAGACCCTATCTTCAACATCAGTATTAATGGAAATACTTATCTGGAACATGGACAGTTATTAGATTTAGACATTACATGTAACGGAAGGTATGTTTTATGAAGTGTTAATGATGGTTTTATATTTATAGTAAGTGAATTTTGATGATTTAAGGTTACTTTTAAATGCATCTGACTCTTTCTGAAGATGTTTTAGTAATAATTTAAATTTAAAAAGGATTTAGGTGAAAACAGTTGAAACGCTTTCTATCCATTTTGGAATATGAAAATAAACAACGTTCTAACATCCGATTAATTACTAAATCAGTTAATTGATAAACTTATGTGTACTCTTTCACTAATTTATTAAAGTTTTGAAAGTTGGTTAAAAATAAGTCAATGGAATGAGATAGTGATATTCTTCAGATTCTAATTCTGAGACCATTCGAATTAAAATCTTTCTTAAAATCAAATAAACTTCCATAACTTTTCATATTTGAAAACTGAATTCATAAATAAAAATTATATTGCTCTTTAAATTTTTGCGAGATCTAGTTTGCACACTCTCAAAAGGCTTCTTGAAAATGAAAAATTCTTTCTTTCTTTTTTTTCAGAATAAAGATTAACTGGTTCAGGCTTCCATAATAGTTTCAGAAATGTGAGCCAGTTATAAATAAATATTGTAGCAAGTGAAGACGTTCGCGTTCTCCATTTTAAATGGTAAGGGTAGAAAAACACGAAAAGCGGTTACCGTCGACTTGGCTGAGAACTGAAGACGAGTCAGCCGATTTCAAATGGGGTCTTTACTCATTTCTAAAGCCATTTTTCTCTGCCAGTTGTTTTTTTAACTTTGCTAGTGTATTCTGAAAATTTTCCAGAACTTTCGATTGAAATCCCATAACTTCAGAACAGTTGAGTTATGAAAATCTTAATAAATTTTTCGAAAAAAAAAATATTTAGATTCGCTAAGAGCTTCTTGAAGAAATTTCTGCTTATTGTCCAGTAGCTCCAAGTTGCAGGAAAAGTTCTCGCACCATCCTCTTCACATCTCTGAAAATTTCAAAGCAGTTGAGAGGAGACAAATCAACTCCTATTGGAGATCTGAGTCTTTTAACTTGCTCCCATTTTTTCAACTTTCAGAAAACAAAAGCACGCGACGCGATCATTTTCGGGAATTCATAATCAGGTCTTTTTTACTTTCTCGTATACAAAGTATACAAGGAGAAAGTATTGTAATCGTCAAAAAATTCGAACTCGAGATTTTGACGAATCTCCACGTTTTAGACCTCCCTGAATCCGAAAAACACAATTTTGGAATTATGTGTGTCTGTGAACAAGATAACTCGAAAACTATTAGAGATACAGGGTTGAAATTTGGTATGTGAACTTGTCACATAATTTGTAGGTTTCTATCAAATTTTGGACAAAATCCGTCTACGGGAAGTCTGTCTGTCCACGGTCATGCGAACACTATAACTCAAAAACTTGAATAGCTAGATGGATAAAATTTGGTACACAGTTTTATCATCATGAATGTAGGTCCGTATAAAATTTTGGGCCAAATCCGTCAACGGGTTGACTGTCTGTCGGTCTGTATAATCGCATACTTGTTAAGCATTCGTTTCAAAACTTATCTCCATGCGCATGCGTACTGGTAGCAAACGGAAGGATTACGTCACTTTGTCCTTGAGACGGAGTTTGTGATACATTCGTTTTATCTCCTGTTTTGTTTTCGCTTGCTCGTGCCCTTGCATTAGCGGAACTTGCTAGAGTGAAAAGCTTAAATATTGCTAAGTTTTAATACATAGGCATATATCTTTGAATATGATTCTTCACCTAAATATTTTACAATCACTATAATCTACATTGAAAACTTTCTGATATTCGTTGCAGTCTGGGTTACAGTAGGTTCGAGTTTTTATCCACGCAGGGGGAGAGGAAATCACAAATTTTTTAGCAGTATACGCGAAAGTTTAGGGGAGGCCACTCCCACTAGTTTTACCCCCAACCCACACTTTTAAACACACTTTGTAGCGCAGCACGCATCGTTATTCATCTGCTTTACTTGTATCTACTCAAAATTCTTCTGTTGTTACAGTTCTCCTTATTTCCCGCAACTTTTAAAATTACTGCCTAAATTATTAATACAAGGAAATTTTATCTTAACTGTAATTAGATAAATTTTCATTTCCCTTTTTAATCATATAATCTTCAAATATATTTTTAATCCAAGTTAGTTCTAATGAGGAAGTGCAAAGTTTTCGTAATCAAGCCTTAAGCTTTATATGCATTGCAGTTGTTAAAAAAAAAACTTGCATTACGTATTTCCTTCCGATAATTGTGAAACTCTTTTTGAGATAATAATTTTTAAAAAGTCCCAAGCCAACCATATACAAAAAGAAATTCTAATTCTGGAAAAATCCTATTTTAGAAATCCTGCGTTTGGGCGTCTACCTCCTTTTATTAATATTTAATAATTCGCTTATGAGTAAGTTATATATAAAAAGTTCCCTAATATACTGTTTGAAGTTCTAGGTCCTCATTTTGGGCCAAATTCGATAAGACTTTGCGAAACATATTGCAAAATCCTGACATTTACCAATCATTTGGCGGTTATTATCTTCATGGAAACTATGTTCTGCGTCAGAGATGTTATGACAGGTTATTATGTTTAGTTAAAGTAATATCTACAATGGTATGCAAAATTAAGGACCATTTCGTAAAATGCGAGAAATTTGCAATTAATACGAAAACTATGGTTCAAAATTAGTTTTGCAGAATCGTGTGATATACAATCGAGTATCATACACATTTTACAGTGAAGATTCGGTCATGAGGGCAATTAGGGGGACGACCAGAAAGTGATGATGAGGAAAAGGTATTTCGACTCATCCCGTGTCACAGAAAACTGATACAGTGATTAAACTTTCACCAATGGTTATGTTTGATGTGCAAAATATTTACATGCATTTTCGTAAACATAGCACAAATGTTTCTAATAAACGACATATTTGATCTCACCGTTTGAAGCATATATATACAAAGATTGCTTGGAATTTTCGTTCCAGAACATGCCATGGGAGAAACAAACATGATAACGGTAATTTATTTGGCATCGTACACTCATCCCAAATGATAAGTTTGCAATTTGTTGGACAATCGTCTTATCAAACCTTTTGCTTGCATGGCATATAGAATTCTCAGTGTGAGCAAAACCAGAGATAACTGTAACGGAGAATGTGCTATGCGGTCATCATCCAAAAGTCTGATAGCTATTCTTGATGGAGCAAGGGCAAGAGCTATATGACTCCACATGAGACTTGAAGCAAGAGAGGTTCACCGTTCTCTTCAGCAATCAAATTCCCCATTACTTCATGCAATGTTGGATGATCTTTGGTTAGTCAAGGTTTATTTGTTCCCACCATATCTTGTGAAATATTCATATCGTAGTTTGTTACATATTACAAATCTCTGATCGCTCAAACCAATATTCACTACACAAAATGCAATGTGCTCATGATGGAATGCCAACGTGAATGATTTGGGAAAATTTTTTTTTTTGGTTGAGTTTATATTTTTGTGAAAATATATAAAGCGTGTGGTTGGTTCAAATTTTGTGATCCGTATTCACACCTTACTATATTAAAAGCCTTGATATCCAAATGACATGAAAGTAGTGGGTAACAGAGAAAAATATTCCTGGAATTCTAGAGACTACGGAGGTAAAAATAAACCAAAAATTTGTAGTTAGATGATATAAAGATAAAAGGAAATGAAAGTGGAACTGTCCAAAGGAAGCAAATTAATTTTAACATTACCAAAATACGTGAAAGATTAAAAATGAAATAGGTTGAAAATGACAACAAGCAAAAGCGTTATAAATTGTTTTTAAAATAATTTTGGAAAGTGATTAAAAGTCAAAGATATAGTGTTACGAAAAAGAAATCGGTGTCGCTGAGAAGCTATCTCTTTTTACTTTTAAGATGGTTCTAAAATAATTTGTGTGTGATGATATATTCTGAAGTTACTTCTGAAAAACGTTAAAAATTACCCTTTTTTATTCCCGCTAGAAACTTTTTAACGTCGTAATTAATCCTTTCAGGTGCGAAGGAACATGTGTGTCAGATTTCTTTCTAAACAGACATTGCATGTTTTAGCTATAAATTCACAACATAATACAGTAGAAGTCCGATAATCCGGCACGTTCGGGACCGGCTCGGTGCCGGACTGCCGAAAATTCCGGTCTATCGGGCGGTAATTATAAGAACAATTAGGTTAATAATTAAACTACAAATACAGTATGCAAATATGTATGTACATACAACAAAGTTTATTTTACATTTCATATAATCATAACTTTTTTTATAAACAGTTTCAAAAGTTACGTTTACTGCGTTGTGAAAGAACACAAAACAACAACGCACAAAAAATGGCGAAGACGCTTCGTGATTGATTAACAGAGCTGCACTGCACCTGAATTTGTTGTGACAGCTGAGACTAGCCGGCTGCTAACTACGTAATTGTTTCCGAACAATACAGAGCGCTTCCGGATGATCCCGAACTACCCCGAAAACTTCCGAATAGCTCTCGAGCGTTTTTATTTGCTTTAAAGACACACTTTTGGTGAAAACCGAAAACCAAAGAGCGATGCCGGACTATCCTGCATTCCGGACTGTTGGATGCCGGACTAATGGACTTCTACTGTATTTGTATTTTGAGATCTAAGGATATGACAGTATGTGTTTATAGAGAAAAATAATGCTTGACATATAGATATTAAGAAGGTAAAAAAGAGAGGCCACACACCTTTAGTTAAAAAAATGCAAAGATTTCCTTTTTTGTCCGTTGATAGGTTTTAAAGAGTACTAGCTGTATGGCCCTGCGTTGCGCGGGCAATCTTGAATAATGGAATATTCCTGGGGGGGAGAGAAGTGAGATTGGGTGAGGCCTCTGGATCCATATATTATCTTATGGCCCGCCTCCTTTTTTTCAACAAATATTGTCACATACTTCCCCCAAAAAACGTTACGAAGTTAAACACCTTAATACAAAAAAAAAAAGAAATAAAGAATACAAGAAAACACGATTTTTAAACGATGTTAATAAATCAAAACACAGAAGGTCACTAAAAAAGAAATACCAGCTTCCATTAAATAAATAAAGTACTCCGTATGTGAACTGTTTGATTTTAAAATGGAAATTCTGCAGACTCGACTGAAATTACTTTTTTTGCGTTTTCGAATTGATGAATGTAGTTGCATTGTTGGTGATATTTACATAAAACCAAAAAGGTTACTTCAAAACAAACATGAATTTTACTTTAAAAAAAATTACATTTTATTTTGTTTTATTAAAATCTAAATTTATTTGCAAATAAACAAATTTTGAATTTAATTTGAGTTTAACTGATATTTCTTGTAATGTAATTGTTTTCCCTGAATTTTTTAAAATCTGAATTTTATTTAAAAACCAGTAGCTTTCTAAATTTAGATTTCTTTGTAGATAAAGACTCTTTTATTTTTATTTGTGTTTCATTGATATTCCAGGCTTTATAATCCTTTTCCCTGAATTTTTTTCTTTAAATCTGAATTTCACTTAAAAACGAATAACTTTAAAATTTATTTCGATTCGTTTAAGTTTACTTGCAAATAAATTAATTTTGAATTTTATTTGAGTTTCCTTGATATTCTTGGCTTTATAATTTTATTCCCTAAAATTCTGAAATTTTTTTATGTTGTTTGATGTTAAAAGGGGACTTCTGAAAAATTTAAATTTCAATTTTTTCAAAAATGAAAAATATGTTTTTCAAAAATGAAAAATATGTTTTTCAAAAATGAAAAATTTTAATATTTTTTAAGTTTTTGTCCGTAAGTTCATTTTGTACTATGAAACACATTAAAAATATCTTCGATTCTCATTTCGATGTTGTTTACAGCCCATTTTTTTTTTTTTCTCCTCCTGTAAAATTTTAAAAATGACAGAAGTTCCCTTTTAAAATCAATCAATAGATGGCAGCAGATGTTATGATATGTTACAAAGTTATTGCAGAATAACGCTAAACCTTTTAAACCCAATTTCAACCCCTTTAGGTGAAGTTAGAAACTTTTTAATTGTGTAGTTATTCCTTCTAGGTGCTAAGGAACATGTGTGCCGAATTTCGTTCTAATCTGTCAAGAGGTGTGGAATTGTATAAGGTTTAAACACACAAACAAACAGACATTGAATTTTATATATACAGATACGAAACTTTCAGAACACTCGACAATATGTTACAGAAGTATTGTATTAAACTTTGAAGTAAATACATTGAATATTTGAGGAAATATGAGTATTTATACTAAATACTTTTTTACTACGCATGTGCAAGACGTAGCGTAATTTTTCTTTTATAACTTCAAAGCCTAGAGCAACTTATAAAAAAATTCCATTTGAATCCCGTTAAAATTCAGAAAGATGTCGGCATTTCAGTGAGGTGAATTTAAATTTTAAAGAAGCTAAATGATGAGGGTTCTTGCGCAAACTGATATTTTTAAAACTTGAATCTTCGAATGTTATTCGACGAAATGCAGTTGAAATAATGTGTTTAATAAGTGTGCATGGGTATTCAGGATTTTCAACTTCCCTAAAATTCAATGTTACACTTCGAATATTCAAGTTTCAAAAGTATCAATTTGTGGAAAATCCCTCATCACTTAGCTCATTTCGAAGAGAAATTTAAATTCACCTCACTGAAATACTGACATCTTTCTAAATTTTAACGGGATTCAACTGGAATTTTTTTATAAGTTGCTCTAGATATCTGGCTTTGAAGTAATAAAAGAAAAATTATGCTACGTCTTGTGCATGAGCAGTAAAAAATTATTTAGTACACATGCTCATAATTCCTCTAATATTCATTGTATTTATTTGGAATTTTAATACAATACTTCTGTAACAAATTGTCGAAGTGTTCCTCGAGTTTCGTATAATTTGAATGAAAACTCTGCATGTTATAAGCAAAAAACATGCTGGAAAATTTGGGAATTTTTAAAGAAACCTTTATATCTTCCCGAATATTTATGCTATGTTTACGAAAATGCATATAAATATTACGCACGCCAATCATAGCCACTGGTGAAAGTTTCATCACGTTATCAGCTTTCTGTGAAACGGGATGAGTCGAAATCCCTTTCCCTCTCCATCACTGTCTGGTCGCCCTCCCCCTAATTGCCCTCGTGACCGAATATTCACTGTAAAATATGTATGATACTCTATTTTATGCTACAAAATTCTCCTATAGTTGTCGTATAAATTGCTAATTTCTAGCATTTTACGAAAAGTTCCTTAATTTTGCTTCAAATCTACAGTGTATTTTTGAAGTTACCCAAAGGTTATTTTTGGACAGACGTTGTTATTTTCAATCGTGATAAGATAACGAGAAAGACATTTCCCTCCCCATCAAAATTTCTCACAACCCCATCTGGAGGATGTTTGACTCCGATGGATTTAACGTACACCAAGCCAGCGTACACGACGGATATCTGGCGGAACCTGGTGTTGAACCCGCATCTCATAAAACAGCCACCGGACACAACCAGTTCATCCGATTCCGACCCAGATTTCTCTCCTTCACCAAGACCTCAGACTTATGGACTCCAACCCTCTAGAGGTTCAATACCTAGAACCCTAATCAGTCCTCCTACAAGTATATAACAAGTAGCAGCGAACTTTTGGGACCTGTCTTAAAATGGTTTTTACTTCGCGAGTCTTTCTTTTCACATATAAACACACATTTTTGGTTGTTTTTATAATTTTCACATGTTTTTCGTCACTGTTAAAACACTGTATGTAACCCTTTTTTTTGTTCAATAAAGTTTCTACGCACACTCATCCAAACTGCACACCGGAGATTTTTATCTCTGGAGTCAGGGGTGTGTCGTGGTGTAAAGTAAAGGTCCCGAAACTGTGACTCTGCCACCGTGACCTTCATTATACGGTAGACAAGGTTTGAATTGTTTTAAGTGGTATATACAATTTAAAAATATAGCGTATGGTTCACTGTAGAAAGTGTTGAGATTTGAAATGTGGAGAAAACATTATAACAAGAGTTCAAGGGTTTATCAAGGATTTGAAACAATTTGAAACTTAAGCAAAAATATGATTTGTTTTTTTAGATTATAAAAAATTAATCGATTTTACATATCTTTACAAAACTTGTCAGCAATGTTGTCTAAAAATAGATAATGATGATAATCTCAAAAACAAGGAATAAGAGCCAGTGACTCGAAAAGAATTTGGGTTTATGAAATATTATTATATGACATGAAAAAACTTTTTAATTGAAATAAGATGAAGTTGTAAATGAAGCAGAGTTCCTGCCAAAAGAGAAAGAATTTTCAAAATAGGAATGAAATCATAATCTCTTTATTGTCTATATATTCAATAAATAATCTCTTTATCGATAATCTCTTTATCATCTGGAATATTTTCAATTTGATTAAAGAAATATTACTATCAAATATCTGATTAAATACAATTTAAACTTAAATTTTGCGTTAAAAAAGATAAAATATCCACGAGCTAGACAACGCAGAAAAATTCTCAACACTGTTACTTTACTTTACACTACGACACACTCCTGACTCCAGGTATAAAAATCTCCGGTTTGTAGTTTGGTTGGATGTGCGTAGAAACGTTATTGGACAAAAAAAAGATTACAGACAGTGTTTAAACGTGGACGAAAACACTATTACTACAGGATAGTTCAAAATTGTTAAGGTTCCGCATTGGCCTGCTGGAAGAGCTTCGGTTTTGAGATCTGAGGGTCGCAAGTTAGGGACCCGATTTCACCAAACACCTGACTGTTTTGTGTGTTGATTTGGTGCACATTAAATTCGTCAGAGTCAAATGTCTTCACGCTGGGATAGCAGGAAAGTTCGGAGACTCGGGTGTCGTCTTTCTCATCTGAGGATGGTTCAACATTATGAAGTCCGTCCCCGAATAACCTTCGCTTAGCTACAGAACGTATTTTAATCTAACTAAACTACACTAAAGCAACATATGAGTTTTCCGATTTTATTATACTTCTGTTTTGTAGGAGAGTAACAACAATATAAAAGTCTGATTTCTAATTCACGAAAAGGCAAATTGTGATTAACAAGATGTTCCCACAGTGGCATAGCGAGAGTAAATGGCCCCTGGGCTATCAGTAGTCGTCAATGGCACTGCAAAAGTTCAGTTTTGTTAAGTTCGATCAACACTGTAAAAAAAAATCCCGTAAAATTTACGGTTTTAAACTGGCAGCTGGGTTGGTTGTGCAAAACCGTAAAAGTTACGAAGTAAATCCGTAGGCACAACGGTTTTTTACCATACAGGAACAAGTTTTTCCCGTAAAAGTTAGGAAGTAAATCTGTAGTCACAACGGTTTTCTACCGTATGAAATTAAGTTTTCTCCGTAAAAATTAAGTCTTCGAAGTAAGTGACGTCATCGACTGATTTGAGTTGTTTTTCTCCTTCTGTTCGAGTTGAAATGTGCTGATGTGTATTATCAATTAGGAATATTAATTAATCAAGGCTTACTTATTAATTTCAATTAGTTTAATTAATATAATTCTTAATTGAACTTACTTGGACGATTTCGATGCAAGATGGTGACAAAACTTCTAACTCCTCCGAGCCGGGGATCGAAACCGCGTTCATAGAAATAAAAGGCAGTCGCACTAACCTCTAGACCACCGGAGACTTCGTAAAGTGAAGTAAAAATAATCTATTTGAGTTTTAAAGTCACTATAGCTCTAGTGGCGCCATCTAGTAGTGTAAAAATCAACTACTGCCAGAACACGTGTTTTAAGGTTAGCTTTCATGAGTGGCAACAGGTTACTGCAACATGTGTAAACAATAGCGGAGATGGAACCCTATTAAAAACATGAAATGAATGCAATAAAATTACATTTAAGAAAAGGGAAAGTTATCGTACGGAAAGCAATACCGTATGACGAAAAATAGAATTTGAACTGACGGTTTTAAACCGTTTATGGCTGGAGCGGAAAACGGTGAAAAACCGTTTTGTCAACAAAACAGCTTTAAACCGTCAAATATACGGAAAAAGTCCGGGGAAAAAACGGATATTTTTTACAGTGAACGTACCGTGTTGAAGCAAAACGAGAGCTATTTTGAGACGGACCTCGTAATTTTGAGCCCGTTCTCGGATGCTGATGACACCTGAGCCGGTACCCTTTCTCCAAACTTCCGCATCACATCAACGGGAGGAAGTCTGACCATCGGCGGATTTAATGTGCACCAAGTTTGTATACACGGCGTATCTTCCAAAGAATCGGGTTTCGAATCTGCGATCCTTCGGTCCCAAAGTCGAGACTCTGCCACGAGGCCAGTGTAGTCTCCGATAGCGCAGAGATAAATGGCTCCCGGTGCATGATATTAGTTTTCCGTCACTGTCATATTTGGCTTTGAAAATTGACGCATACGCACTAATATTTTACCTGCGTTGCGTCCTCTGTGACTGATGCCCAGGGCATCTGTGAGCCTCATCTCCAACCCCGTACCACATCGCTGGCTCCACATTGAATTCCATAAAATTCTTCAAACCCTTTCACATATCAAAATTGTATTACCTCTATCCTGCGATATCGCTCTCCCCACTTTTTATTTCCCCCCCTCCAGTCGTGAAATAAGGTATATGGCATACGGAGAAGAAAAGTTCAGATAGAAGAACATAATACGAAACGTTGGATAAAAGCAAAAATTCTGAGAAGATTGCATCGATTTTAGGTAGTAAAAATCGGGAGTGCTCTTTCATCGACTTTCTCTCTTACTTTTAGATAAGAAAGTCATGTAATAGTATGTCGTCAAAAATTATTGCGCCAATGTGTTATGCGGCCAAACATTCTTCACTAATGTTAATGAAAATACTTCGAAAGTACACAAATATGCTCTTTAAGTTAACAGTTTGGCATTCCTTTTTTTTATTTGGTTATTTCGGTGCTTTCCAGCGATCATTTGGAAATCATTATCGAAAGAAAACGTTTTTCACACCATCTTAACATTAAAAAGGTTACCAATTCAATATGATACCAATTTTATTGCAGTACTTTTTCTCCAATCCTCACAATTATTGAAAAATTTTTTTAAGCATAACCACTCTAACTTGCACGCACATAAGTGTATTTAATAATTTTTGATGGATTTGATCCAAAGTTTGATTCAGATTTACAATTTTTATATAAAGACCGCATGCCGAATTTCTTTAACCCTTTTATTAGGCCATTTTTTCCCCCTAGTAGTGGTATAATAGAATAAATTTGGTATTGAGATTAATTTAAGGAAAGAAATTCATTTAGCTTATTGGGTGACATTAATTTTTGTTAGTTAATAAAATTAATAATTAATTAATTACCGAGTCAAGACACTTCGTTATGCTTTGAGATAAGAAATTGCAACATCCGGGTTTTTGTTCCGTCGACAAATTTGGCGAGAACTTACGCCAACCTTAAAAAATGCATTTAAAAAGTGATGAATTTGGTGGGAAGTATATTCCCACGGCCTTAGAAAGGGTTAACCTGCTTCGTTGCAATCCTGCGTTATCGTGTTCACCAGGGGTGGCGCCAGAGGGGCGTCGGGGAAAACTTTTGTATCCCGTCAGGGAAAATATTTGTACGGGGTATTCAATTGTAGTTGATAAATAATAATCTTGCGAAAATTTGAGACCAATTTCATTACACTCGTCCCCTCATACTGCACCCTGTCGGGCAAACCGGGCCCCCCGTCGGGCAAACTCTAGCGCCATTCCTGGTGTTCACATGCACACGGACAGACAGACATCAAAATCTTAAAGTAGAATATTTTGACGATTATTAAACTTCCTCTACGCATACTTCGATATACAAGAAGAATTTTAAAAAATCTAAAACAGATCTCCTGCCCTCTCCGCCCAGTAACTATTTAACTCTCGGTCTAAAGTTGAATTTTTTCTTTCTGGTTTGGGTCTGTCTCATTTTCGGGTCTGAAAATAATCGTAATGAAATCAGTTAAACCCTTTACTATTCATTTTTATTAGAAAATTGCGATTCTTTGATGTTTCCATTATAATATGAAATAAATTCTGCATTTTTCTGTTATTTTTTCTTGTTTTTCATTTTCCTTCTTAAGCTCTTCCTGCTTAAAAAGGGAAATGAAAACGAAAGTACCACAACTCTCAATATTAAAATCGGACATTTGTTTCTCTTTCAGCGGTCCTGTAGAGTATTGTTGGAAGGTTCTTCCTCCGAAAGGGAACTACACCAATCTTACATGTTCCGATCTGGACACTGCTACGGGCTGTGCCTTTCCGATCCTCTATTATTTCCGCGATTCTGGTGACTACCTGTTGGCCATCCATGTCAATAACTTGGTCACTTCCTTGCAGAGAGACGTGGAAGTGCATATTTATGACGGTAGGTGAATTTTTTGAATAAAATTTACTTAACTCTGTTGTCCCATTAACACTTAAAAGATTGCTTTTAAAATGTTTTTTGATTTTCATTTCTTGAATAAAACATGGGAAAAATACTTTAAAATTCCTATTTTGTTTTAAGTATGGTTTTTGGCTTAAAAAAGTTTATTATCAACTGACAGCACTGGGCTTTATTTCAGAAAGAAAATGTCCTTGATAAAATTCTATAATGTCAAACACAGTTGAATTTTAATAAATAATAATACGAATAAGGAATTTCTTTCTACATTATAGAATAAAGTATGGTATTCTCAAGCGTACAAATAAAGCTAAAAAGATGCAGCCTCAAGTGAAAAACATCAATTTATTTTTATTTTTTATCAGTACTCAGGCAGCCATCTATATGTTGTACAGTGACCTCTCACTTGTACGCGCTCTCTTTTATGCACGTTTTTCACTTAAGCGTGTTATTTTCGCGGTCCCAGCCAGGGATATAGGAAAACAATGATAACTCTTATTCATTTATGCGCCGCATTAAAAAAGCACCTCTCACTTGTGAGCATCCAAAAAATTTTCTTAGTTCAAATAGTTCTTTTTCAGCGGAACAAAAACCCTTTTTGCTCTGCTTCTAGGAATGCAGTCCCTCGCCCTTTCTCTATTGTTCAGATTCCAGGAACGCATTCCTCTAACTTATACACAGGTGGTGTACGTGGGAGTTCTTGTGATTGACGTCAGTAAAAGTCTCATTTATACAGCGACCAATTAGAGAAGTTAGTGCGGTACGTACCACGTGGCTTTGATCGCTAACGAAAGAACCATATTTGGAGTTTTTATTAGATGGTTAAGTTTTAAAATGGCGAAAAGAATGAAATTGTGGCTTTCGTTTCAAATGAATGTTATTAAAAAATTCGAAGAAAATCCTTGCAACTCGAAAACTGCTTTAGCAGAGCATTTTAATGTCCCAGAATAGACATTGAGAAAGATTTTAAAAAAATCGGGAGCATTTTCATTTTCTTTGTGTTCCTGAAAAACAATTAACGGAAGTTATACACGTATTTGCATTTTGAAACTAATCTTATTTACATTTTTCAGTAGTATATGCATAGTATTAATTAATAATACATGTACACTGTATTGATGTTTCACTTTTAAGCTCCCTTTTGTGGTTTTTCACTTATGCGCGTTTCTTTCGCTGTCCCCTGCGTCCGCGCATAAGTGAGAGATCACTGTATATTGATTTAATAAAAATATTAGTATGTATCCTATTGGCAACAACAGGCATTAGAGCTTCGGTCTTATTCTCAAGATTTTTGTAGACAAAATTGGGTATGTTGCTTAAAGGCAATATTGGGCCTTTAAGGGTGAAGTACTGTAGTTGCGATACCGACTGGCTCTCTTCGTGAAAAAAATTGAACGTAGAACACAAATTTTTATTCTTGAATAATATAATATCTTAAACTCCACAGTATTAATAAATAACTAATTTGACCAGCCAATCTTGCCAATAATTCTATTCTTGATTATAGAATAAAGGCACAAAAAGTTTTATTCAATTTTACTAAATTGATACTATTCACAGAACCTAAAGGGGAGAATTAAATATTCCTTTAGTTCAAGATAATAATTGCCCCATTGATTTAAACAGTCCAGTATAGGCAACTGTTTGCGTTTAAAATCACTAGTAGTCCTCATAAATTGGAAGTGTAAACGAGCCAAATAAAAAACTATAAGAGGATATTAAAGATATCAAATGTTGGTTCAAAAAGAGCAAAAACTAAGGCTTCGTTTTTTTGTGAGAAAACAAAGGAAGAAGAAGAAATGATGCAGTGTAGAAGAAAAGGTGTAAATATGGGCACCCTCTTTTGTTTTTGACTTAAAGTTACTTTCATTTTGAAAAATTCTGGAGTTTTGACCTTCATTAACAACTATTACAAGTTTACTAAATGAGAGGAGGCAAAACAATGATTAATACCAATTATTTCAATTCGAAAACGAAGATTTACAAAAAGCTTTTAAAAAAGCGTCAGAAAAAATGGGGTGCAAATATGGGCCCTCTCCAAAAGAGTCACAAAAAATTGTTTAAAATGTTTTAAAACAGGATAAACAATACAAAATAGTAGAAAATTTATTTATTAGAGAAAAAAATTATTTACAGAAATCGCAAACATAACTGGCTGTTTCAGCCCCGGCAGAATTTAAGTGTGCCCACATTTGGCACATAACACATTTAACTCACACTTCCCCGCGAGTGTCTTCAGAGAACTTTCCATCACAAAAGATGCAAGTTGCCTTCCTCGAGTCTGGTTTATCCCCATCGTTGATATCATCATCGCTGTCCACAAGGGGAGGATCATAGTAGTCTGATGAGTCCGATGATGAATCGTATCGTTTCGTGGGTCGAATTTTCTTTTTTTGAAGGCCCTTGGTCTTCCCACCCCTGCCCCCTGGCCGGTTTCTTACCCTGGGAACACTCAAGGACGTCTTCTTGGGAGCACTTTTCTCAAGAGACTTGGTCAACTGATCCTTGTATGGTGATCCAGTGATGAGGCTGGACCTTTTTGCTTTGCGTCCACGAGTAGTGGTTCTCTTCTTAATGTTGGGGACAGGAGATATGTCGAACGGAGAAACTGTATTTGAAGTTCCCGGGGAACATTTCGGTGTTTCAGCAGCCTCATCAATTGGCATTGAAAGGGTGCCCATATATACACCAACCAAACCTAAGAAAGATGGCCACTATCACATGTAACCAAAAAGCGTGTGTGACTAAAGGCGTGTTTCTAAAAGTAGCTTAGGATCCCTGCTTTCCGGATATCACTGTAAAATTATTTTAAACTAAACATAAGAACATGAAAAGAAAACGATTTCACATACCAGTCAAAAGTTTGCAGTCCAGAACAAACACCAATTCGCTCAATAACTCACGCTGCATCCACACTACTTGAAAGAATGGTTCCAACTGTTCTCCGCTATATTATATCAACAAGTAGCGCCATCTACAGTCCTGGAGGCCAGTCTTCAGCACCTCCCATAGCCACTGGTGTAAATATGGGGAGGGGTGCCCATATTTACACCAGTGCCCGTTTTCACACCGGTTCCTCTATTAGTCGTCACACTTGGGTTCATACATTGTGTGCTGGTGTGAATTTGAGAATAAAAAATACCTTTAATTTAAATGTGCTTAAAGAAATTGGTGGTCCAATTTGGAAAACCTGTTTGCTTAGTTGGACCGATGACACAAATTTTTCATGTTTTTTCTCTATTTTAATGTAAATTTATTAAAATGTTAATTACATAGTTTTGAAGAAAAATAAACTATAAAAAAATCCTACTTATTTATTATTGAAATTACTTCTCTAGCACTGCACATTGAAAAATGTTCTGTTGGTCCATGTTGGATGCAATAAAGCTGCGCCATGGCAGGGGGGAGTCTGGAGCATGCGCAGTCTTCTGGCAGCTTCCTTTAAGAGCCCGGATTGTGGGCGTTGTTGTAGTAATGCAGTTTCGTAGTAACACAGCTATGCAGCAACAATGACTGTCGTTCTTGTTTTTATTGGTTTTATATAATGTTTTAGCTGTTTTAATAAAGTATCGTTTTACCAAGATGGGCTGTATTATTGAGAGACTATTATCCACCAGATCCAAGAGAGAATCGGGTAGATTCAGAAAACCTGCTTAGTCTTTTACTTCTGTTGACATATTAGATGCAACAGTCCAAATTCGGCAACCTACCCTTATCCCCGGAGAAGAAATATGCGGGAATGTGCAAGAAAGACACGGCGTGGTGATGTTTGTGAAAATATTCTGCTTCTCTTTTCCAGTGTCTTTGAGGCCCGAGCTGTCGACGGTGATCATCCCCGTCGTGTGCTCCGTGTTGGTGGTGCTGATCATCGCAACGGCCATCGTGTGGCACATGAGGCGGCACTCCAACTACGACATCGAGACGGCGGACTTCGACTTCCTGCAGACGGACGAGTCGTCGGCGGTGGCCATCGAGACCTCGTTCCAAATCATGCGCCGCTCTCTGCTGCACCTCATCCACCTGCGGCGCCTGTGCTATCCGGTGGGCGGCGGAGGACCGCCCGGTGTCAACTACGGAACTATTCTGGTTGGTAAAAATATCCATACAGACAAGCTACGGTAGAACGAACCCGGGATACAGCGATCCCTTGGTTATAACGAATTTTTCAAATGGTCCCAACTGAAATCCTATGTCTCTAATGTACCGTCGAACCTCTGTTTTGCGAACTTTTTCTTGGAACCAAGAACATTTTGCGAATTTCTTCATAAAATAACCTCCAAACAGCGAAGTGCATTCTCTGTTTAACGAATTTTTTCTTGTGATCCAATATATTTTTCCCCCTATTCCTCAAAATATTTCTGAACATTTCAAACTTATTCTTTCTTTTAACACATTTTATGGTAATCAATGACCTTGAAGCTGGAAAATGTCAAATCGAAAGTGCTTGAGTATCAAAGAAAAAAAATTAATTCTTCATGAGGTGGATAAAGGCGTAAAAAAAAAAAAGATATTGCTTTAAAATTTGGTATCCCTCCAAACAGCTTATCAACCATAATAAAAAAAAAATCGTGATAAGATACAAAATTATGATTCATCGATTTCTTGTGCAAAACGTTTAAAAGCATGTGTCTATGAAGATGTGGATGAGGTAGTTTTGAAGCGGACAGTGTCAAAAATAAAAACAATACAGCAATGAATTGCGATGAAGACGAAGATGATGAAGATGGAAAGGATCATGATGCAGAAATCAACAAACCTTCGTATGATAAAATGCTAAAATTCATTAATTTTAATATAAAATTATTTTTTTAATTGAAAATACAGTGTATTCTCGGATAATGTTTTGTTTTATTCTTGTTTTCCTTGCAGATTTCTTTTTGATGGTTAAGATATATAACAAATAGATATTAATTTACAAAATAAAAGTGTGATTAATTACTTTTTTTTTAATAATATTTAGTGTTTATGAATTTAAAATCTGTTTTGTGTAGTTTAAAGTATTTTAAAAGGTGAATCTCTATTTAACGAATTTTCCATATAACGAACTTTTTTTCGGGATTTAGCGACTTCGTTAAATAGAGGTCCGACTGTATTTCCAAATGCTTGCAATGATCAGTGGTGTAGTCGTAAAATGAGCAGTGCCGGGACACTCTGAAAGTATTTCCGGAACATTCTGATAGCAGTGCCGGAACACTCTGCAAGCAGTGCCGGGACACTCTGCAAGCAGTGCCGGGACACTCTGAAAGCATTTCCGGAACACTCTGATAGCAGTGCCGGAACACTCTGATAGCAGTGCCGGGACACTCTGAAAGCAGTGCCCGAACGCTCTAACCTGGGTAACAAAAATCGCGTTGTTTTAAGGACGCTTTCACATTTTTTTCTTATTTGTTTCTTCTTGGGGGGAAAAGCAGTGCCGGAACGGCGTTCCCGCTCCACTACACCCCTGGTAATGATCTTCAAAAGCAAGGAATTTGGATAAAGTGAAAATTTTCATTTTTCAAGCTTAGTTTCAGCTCTTTAACGAAAAAATCACTACTTATTTTCATACTTTAGAGAAATAAATATAAGTGCAATTAATGTCACTCTTTAATTTTTAAGAACAAATATGTATTGTAATTTATTATAGCCGGTTACTAATTGCAGTTTAGTATAAAAATTGGTAAAACACAGAAATGCATTTAAGGACTATAGGAAATTCTGTGCAGCCAATATTTAAAAAATCAGAGATATTTAACCCTCGGTTATAGCGAACTTCTGGATCGGCCCTTTGAGGGTTCGTTATAAAGGGATTTGACTGCGCTGTGTCACTGGCGAAGCGACCACTATATGGCCAAAAGTATCCGGACACTTTCAGATTTTCACATTTTTTAGAATTTCTCCGTAAAGGAGTAACTGAATGCCCTTAAACTTCTACCATGTAAAGAACAGCCTGTAACTCACATTTTACATTGAATATTCGGTCCTGAGGGCAATTAGGGGACCGTCTACAAACTGATGAAGACAATTTTTTTGGCCCACCCCGTTTCACGTAATACCGATAACACAATGAAACTTTCACAAATGATTTTGTTAAATGTGCATAATATTTTCAGGAATTTTCGTAAACTCAGCGCAAATATTTCGGAAGGTATAAAGGTTTCCTTAAAAAATCCCAAATTTTCCCACCTGTTCTTTGCTTATAACATGCAGAATTTTCTGTTATATTATACGAAACTTACAGAAAAAATGACAATATGTTAGAGAAGCATTTTGTAAAAATTTAGAAAAACAATTTTGAATATTACAGGAAATATGAGCATTTTTAGTAAATAATGTTTTACTGAGCATGCGCGAAACATTGTGCAATTTTTCTTTCACAATTTTAAAGCCAGATATATAGGGAAGCTTATTTAAAAAATTCACTTCAATATCATTAGTATTCAGAAAGATATCGGCATCACAACGAGCTGAATTTTAGCTCCTATCGAAGAGAAGCTAAAAGATGAGGGGTTGTACACAAATTGATATTTTTTAAACTTATATTTTTGAATAGTTATATTGAATTGCATAGTGGTTAGAAATTTGCTAAATACCCATGAACACTAGTTATATTTGTAACGAATGAAAAAAAAATATTTGTAGAATTATTAAAATATTTTAAGAAAATAAATTAATTAGATAAAAAAATCGTTTGGCCATAAAAGAAATATACTTAAAAATATCGTTTAGCCGTAAAATTATAACAATATGTAACTTGTTAATAATCATGTAAATAATATAATTAAAGTAATAAATTTTTTGTTATTTATTGTGCCTAATTTGCTGGAATTTATGTTATGCACGTAATTGATAAGATCAACTTATCTTCTCTTCGATAGGAGTTAAAATTCAGCTCGTTGTCATGCCGATATCTTTCTGAATACTAATGATATTGAAGTGAATTTTTTATATAAGTTTCCCTATATATCTGAGTTTAAAGTTGTGAAAGAAAAATTACGCTATATTTCGCGCATACGCAGTAAAATATTATTTACTAAAAATGCTCATATTTCCTGTAATATTCAAACTTTTTTTTACAAATTTTTACAAAATGCTTCTCTAACATATTGTCATTTTTTCTGTAAGTTTCGTATAATATAACGAAAAACTCTGCAAGTTATAAGCAAAAAACAGGCGCGAAAATTTGGGATTTTTTAAGAAAACCTTTATACCAAATATTTGTGCTGAGTTTACGAAAATTCCTGTAAATATTATGCATATTAAACTTAACCATTTCTGAAAGTTTCATCTTGTTATCAGTATTCTGTGAAGCGGGGTGGACCAAAAACGTTTTTGTCTTCATCAGTTTGTAGACGGTCCCCTAATTGCCCTCAGGACCTAATCTTCAACGTAGAATGTGAGTTACAGTCTATTCTTCACATGGTCGAAGTTTAAGGGCAGTCAGTTAATCCTTTCCGGAGGAATTCTAAAAAATGTGAAAATCTTAAAGTGCCCGGATACTTTTGGCCATATAGTGTATCTCCAAGCGCCAACCTTAAAGGTCTCTACGAAGGGAAAATAGCGGGACTGTTTTATCCTTTTCTAAAACAATACGGCTAGTTTTGCACTTCCTGGTATATAGATCTACAATTATGGGGGAAATACTATACCACATTTTATTTATCTAAGTCATTGGGTTTTTGAGTTATCTCTTTCGCATAAACGAGATTATACATACAGACAGTCAACCTGTTGACAGATTTTGAGCAAAATCTGAAGCAGATCTAGAATTGAGATTACGAAATCATGTCAAAATTTCATTCCTCCGGCATCGATTTTAATTTTTCTCCAAAGGGGGACTGTAAATATGTATTTCTTCAAAACAGTGTCTGATCCTTTAATTTTTTCAGCAATGTACTTAGCAAATGCAATAGCACGGGGAGGGGCGAATAAAACCCTCCCTTCAGAATAATCCAAAAATATTATCGCTCAAGATAAAGAACTGGAGGTCTAACAACTGAACCAAGGCTTCCTGATAGTAATCTTCCCCATTTGTGATGAGTTTTTACTTGCTCGTATCCGAAGTATTGTAACTGTCAAAAATGCGATATCGAGATTTTCATTTAGGCCTCCTTGGATTCCAAAAACACATTTTAGGAATTATGTCTGTCTGTCTGTTTTTGAACAAGATAACTCAAAGATGGAATTAGCTTGACGAATGTGCTTTGATATGGCCATAACAGCAAAATTGTGGTATACTTCAAACTTTGGAAGAAATCCGTCAGAAGGAAGTCTGTCTGTCCGAGGGCATCTGAACGTGCTAACAACTCAAAAACGGAACGAGATAGGCATATGAAATTTAGCACAAAATTTTATCGCCAGAATTATAGATATGCATCAGATTTGGACCAAATCCGTGGAAATCCAACTTGGTGAAATTTAGCATGTGATTTTTACACCCAAATTGTAGATCTGCCAAATATTGGACTGAATCGGTCAGCGGGAAGATGTCCAAAATGCATTCCTGATTATCTTCCCTATAGGACGAAGCTGACCACAAAACGCGCCATATTGTGGAAGTATACACTATGGCGCGCAAAATCAAGGGAAGAACACTCCCACTGGTTCATTCCTAACAAAAAAGCATTAAAATCTTCTTAATGATATTTCATTTGAAAAGGATTTTGTAGTCTTACAGCACTATTCCATCAAATTCAAATAGTCGGCACAGACGTTTAAGGAAAAAGAAAACAGGCAATAAATGAATGAAAAAGTAAGCTTTTAAATTAAACCAAGCTATTATCATTGTTCTGCAAATTTGTTGTTATTGTTTCTTATTCCACTTGTTCTAGTCCTCAGCTAGACCAAGTCCAAGTGTCCACTCGCCCACAGAAAATCACGAACCAGCGCAGGATTTTCAAAGAGGTTCCTCTTCTCCAGCTCCATACATGAGAGCAGATGCAATACTATAGGCGAACGATTCATGGTAAAGGAGGAGAGTGCAGCTTCTGTTGGCACTGACCTTGGACGCCCGAGGGAAGAAGTCTGGCTTTGTCCATTGCCTTTATGCTTTAGCTGGGTATGGCCTTCACGCCTTGGGTGACCCTGCCAGGAGAAAAAGCTCCAGACGTACATCGCCCATTCCACCCAGGGCCACCCCCCGCCACGATGAGGCAGCATAATAGCACTTGGGGGGGTCTGCAAATTTTCTCTCGCTAAGCTTTCCTTGCCAACGCTTCGTTCGAAACCGTGAAATGTGCGTCGAATAAGATGTAAAAATTCTATTAATAAAAATTAGTTTGATAGGGAAAATTACCCTCAGGTTTCAAGTTTTCACCGTTCATCCCTCTTTTATTCTAGTTTAATTATCATAACTCACCAACCCCTACCTTTGTCATTCATCTATAGAATGGTACAATCGACATTCAGATCTGTCAACTGATTCGCGAGGCTGTGTGTTTCAAACATACAGACCCAAAAAGAATTATTTTCTATGGATTATGAAGAACAAAATCTTTGATGAAAAATTTTGACACAAAAAGGTTTCAAACATCACAATTTGTGATCTGCGTGCATAATTACCCAAACTTAATAAGAAATTTTTATAGATATATTAATAATACGTATTATATAATTTATAAAAATTTACTTGAATGCTTAATTTTCGTTATTTACATTACGTGACAATTTGTTTCAGGTAGGTGTAGAAAGATAATCTGCCAGAAGAACGCAAGAAGTCTTCATTGTATTTCATTATGCAAGGTGGTTGCCATTTCATCCCGTGTGTTTTACGAAATATGGAATCAGCCACTGTCTTTGAACGTTGGGTTGCCATTTATAACTTCTATTTTTCCCCCTTCCATATGATGTATGAAAGGCCTGCTACTTGTTGTAGCTCTGAAAGATCGTGAAATGTTGTAATTTTGTCATAAAGTTATAGTTTTGTCTTTAAGTCATGTATTTTTTTGGTAAATCATTTTAAATGATATTTTTCAAAATACAGTTTCCATATTATTAAATGAATTTACTCCTTACTTATCTTCTTTTTTCAGACGCTTTTATGTAAGTTCTTTCATATTTGTAAAAATGGAATTTTTTAATCGACTTTTCAATCACTTGCTGATCTAAAAGAGTTCTGAAATTTTGTACGATTGTGAATGGCAGTACAATGTTTAAATATTTTCAGAACTTAATTACCAGTTGATAGATTAATTTAAACTAAATTTGCATTCTGTACGAGAAGTGCCATCTGTTAGTGAATTTGATAAAAAGTTGATTACAAGATTCCATTATATTTGGAATAATGTACTAGGAAATATCTTAAAGTCTAAAATATAATAATGGAATTAAAAAGGTTTCATAAGAACGGTTTTATGATCTTCTAAATAGTATAAAAAGTTTTTTTAATCAAAATTCTGTAGGTCAAAACAAAATCAATAAGCGTTAGGTGCTGAGAATAGTTCAATAACGAAATTAAGCCACGATGAATATCATAAGAAAGAAAATTCCTAAATATGCATTAAAATTAAAAATATAACTGTGATTAATATTCCAATTTACTGGGAGCATTTCTGTCAGCGTTTCACCCTTTTGAGATTTTGTTTTGATCTCTAGATTTTTTATTAAAATTATTATTTTATTTTTTAGTATGTTAATAAAACCATGTCTTAATTTTTTTTATTTTTATTATTTTTCAAATTCAGTCTTATCTGAAAGTTTCTTATTCTTATTCTTTACTTTCTTCTCCATGCCTGGAGCCTATTAATAAGCTATTATTTAAAACAGAGCATCATAAATTCCTTTCTCTTGCAACTCAGTTTTTCCCCTTTTCAAGCGGAAAAAAATTATAGAACCCATTTGTGACAGGAAACATTTGCTGGATCACAAAGTTCTAGAATAAAATAGTAAATGAAACACCAATGAATGAGAACTAAACAGAAATTCAATTTAAATATTTATTAAGCAAATCTGAATGAATTCTTTATATTCAAAATTATTTTCTTAGCTATTTTTTTCTCATTAATGGTGAAGAATCCTAAAGCAGAAGACCCTGTTACTTTTTTTGTAGTCACAGTATTTTTCTAAATGACCTTACTGGAGGTACGATCAACAATTTAAGAAGCCCTGATTTAAAATAATTTTTTTTCTAGCCTTAGTAGTGTTCTTAGCTATAAGAATAATTTAATTTAGCCTCTGTAGGAATTATAGTCCACGACAAGGGAAACACATTTAAGAATTACGAAGTTATCGTTATTTAATCGATGTTTTGACTGTTGAATTAACAAATATTTATTTAATTCCTTTTATAATGATACAGCAGTGGTTTCGCATATTACAGAAGCTACAGAACCGAATGTAAGTAAATCCTTAAAGTTGAATCCATTAGTTATCTAAGAAAATAAGTACGTTAAAAGTTAAAGAAAATCCAGTTTAAACAGAACATTTTCTAACCATAAAAATGTTATAAACAAACAGAATCATAATTAGTTATACACCAGATAGATTTTGTCAATTTTTATTTTCTGTTTCTCTTAAAGTTACAAGAGTATCATTTCAACTTCTTATTTTTCTAATATCAAGTTTGTTCTAAGAATAATCAAGAAAGAGAATAGAGACAGAGAATTCAAAACTTTATATCTATATTTAATATCAATTATTAAATGAAACTTAAAATACATTTTCTATATGAAGCTTTGAGTGATCTGATATTTCAAATGCAAATACAGAAGTGAATGTGAAATTCACCGGACAAATACACAGGAATATATCTTTATCACTGTTTTTGTAAATCGTGTGACGGTCTTCATTATCCACAAGAAATAGCTGAGACAAAGTAGGTAAATTTCAGAACTTAGCAAAACTGCTAAAAGTAATTTATTTACACCATTAGACATTACTGTACCAATTTGAAGCTTTCATAACAAACTTGGATGCATTGACTCTCTTTTAATTTCATTCTTCAGATGTTTCTGTTAACTCAAGAGATGCAAAGCTGTGTAAGTGAACACATTCTACGCCATTAATTATGTCTGAAAAATGAAATACGACTTCCTTTTCCAGTCGCTTAACAAAAGAAAGCGAAAGCAGAAAGAATTTAAGACAATTAAAGTATCCTTGTCAGCTTTTAGAACGAATTCAGTTTATTTAAAGTATAAAGGGAACATTAAGTGTGGGGGAAGGTCATATAATTTCTTGCTGCTCATCACTTTATGAAAAAAATGCAATCAACTTTAAAGGCAATGGAAAAAGTGCGGAGAATATCCACACATTTTTAAAGCCTTTTTAATGGAATATACAGTGTGCCCGCTGAAGTCCGTTGTCACCCCAATAATTTCTGAACGGCAAGAGCTATACTCATAAAAGTGGGGTCTAGGTATAGTAAAGTTGCCATGCGCTACTCAAGAAAACCGCTTACAGCGCCACCTGGCGGCAAAATTCGGAGTTAGCGTTCTTATCTCAAAAACGGTACGATAAACGGGAAAAAAGTCACTTACAAAGTTGTTCAGCATCATCTATTTAGTAAGAGAAGACACCTTCCGTACAGTGATGTTAAAAATAGAAGGCGTTAAATGCATATTTGTTTGGTTCGCAACTCCCAAAATTGTAACGCGACATAACGCGGAAGAAAAGAGAAAAAGTAGGACGTAATATCCGATTTTCTAGAGGATTTGCCGTTGAGTTACCTCCGAAATGTATAGTTCCAACACGAAGAGGCCCCTTCGCACAAGGTATCAAGTGTCCAACAATACATTCGAAACACATTTCAACAACAAGTCATCGGGTATTGTGGTTGCGTAGAATGGGCTCCACGTTCACCTGACCTGAACCCATTGGACTTTTTTCTGTGGGGATACATCAAACAGAGAGTGTATGCAACCCCTCCACCAACATTACAGGAACTTCGAAACCATCTTACGGATGCTTGTGCCAGCGTGTTCACCTGCCATGTTGCACAATGTGTAGCGGGAAGTGCAGTCCCGTGTCCAGATGTGTATTGTTGCTGAAGGACACCATTTTGAGCATGATAGATACATGAGCCTCATTTCCGGCAAGTGCAGTTTTGTTCAACGCGACCAAACAAATGTGCGTTTTGTGCTTTTTATTTGTATCATTTTTGTGAACAAGATGTTTTTTGTAATAAATTGATGATACTGAACAACTTCGTAATTGACTTTTTCCCGTATATCGTACCGTTTTTGAGATAAGAACGCTAACTCCGAATTTTTCGACCAGATGGCGCTGTAAGCGGTTTCCTTGCTTAGCGCATGACAACTTTACTATACTTAGACCCCACTTTTATGACTATAGCTTTTGCCGTTCAGAAATTATTGGGGTGACAACGGACTTTAGCGGGCACACTGTATAAACAATCGTTTGACTTAAAACTGTTTTATTTTTACAATAATTATTTGCTGAAACTTCAAATTGCTTTCTGGTAATATAAAGTTTTCTTTAATCACAAAATAGCGTTTGTAAATAAAGAATGTATAAAATACTTTGTCTTCGCGCTTTCTCTAGAGAATCATTCCTATTCTGTTATTCAAGAACGTCGCAGTAGTCGTGGGATCAGTATATTTAAAAGTACGATAATTAAGATTGCTAAAAATAAAGAACTAACAAGTAAAAATTTGCAATCAAATGACAAAAAATGCAAATTCATTTCCAAAACAGAAGCGAACTTCTATAAATATTTCTAAAGTAAGATCTTTGAATGTGGGCAACAGGGTTTCCATGACCTTGTTCGAGACGAAAATTCTTCCTGAGTGAAAGCAGTCGGAAATTACGATTCTTCTTCGGTAAGAAAAACGTAAATGAAAGGCCAGGATTCTGATCAAGTATTATTTTTTCAGACAAAAGTAAATTCAATGTTTGTGGATCGGACGGAAGACGAATGGTGTGGATGGAACTAAATGCAGAAATACACCGAAGGAATTTATTGCCAACCAGTGGCGGCTCGGAAACAAGTAGTGCTGCAAAAGTTTTATAGACCTAAGTTGTAAGAAATTTTGTGCTGATTATTTTGGCATATAATGATGATATACTAAAAATTGATAGTTTTTGAGTTATAAGCAAAAAACTGGAGAATTTTTTAAATGTGTTTTTGGCTATAACTAAAATTCCAACAAAAATTATCGGTGGCAAACCTCAGAATCGTAATCAGCACCCGAAAAAACATAATGAAGGAAAAAATTACATCTCCTCCAGAATTGGATTTTAAAAAAACGACTGAACTACTGAAAAAAGCGAAAAAAGAGCCAAATGAAGATGTCGCGCCAAATGAGAGCTGAAAAAGATGCAGCTCAAATGAATGCAATTTCAAGCGGAAAAAGAGTTGCTTTTCTCCCGCTTCGCGATGTTCTTTGCGTTAATATCGCATCCGTAGGAGGGGAAAAACTTGATTCAGCTCTGGTCTGTCTCTCTCTTAATTCTTGATTGATATTCCGTCTTCTTTTTACATTTTTATTACTCTTTTGCCATTTTCGTTGATCACTGAATTCTCAAAGTGGAAAAGTAAGCCATTTAGAATAAAAACGAAAATACAATCTTTTAGAATAATTTCAGGGGGGACTGCAGCTCTTATGGATGAACCGCCACTGCTGCCGACAGTAAAACTTCGAGGTGGAGGCGTGCTTGTTTGGGTTTGTATGAGTGCGTACTCCCGTTGCAGGCAACCTGTCTATTATTAATGGTATTAGGACAAATGAAAAATAATTAACGGTATAGTGCGACAAAAATGGTTTATCAATAATTGCTTTTTCATACACGAAAATGACTCCAGCATACAGCCCTGAACTCACGGTTCTGGATATTATATAACACCTCTAAGTTCATGAAATTTCCAACTCAGTCATATGAACTCAATCCCACTCAGCGCTTACGGGAAACTCTAAATAATAATAGATTTCCAATAAAAATAACTTAATAATTGCTCTTAAGCAAGAACGGGATTCCACAATCAGCTGAGAGACAGCAAATTTGGCTCAATCAATGCCAAAGAAGCTCATAGTAGTTATTCTTGCTAAAGTTTACCCTTCAAGATATTAATTAAAAATATTTATGAAAACATTTTAACATTGTGTGCATTGTACGAATACTTTTTATGCCACAAGATGATGTGTTGTTTTAGTTATATTAATTTTTTATTCACTTACGGATGCAATTGCTTTCATGTAATTTTACATGGAAGCAGGGTTGTCTGGAGTAATTGTGAATTGATTTTGACAAGTTCAACTAAACCGTCATTTTTGAAAAATTGCTTTAAAGAAGTACATTGTTAAACTTCTATAAATTTCAGGATTTACTCCACAGATTTTCATTAAATTCTAACGAAAAATAAAACAAAATAGATACAGGTAACAAAAATACGCCCCATAAAGATGAAAATGTAGCGTTTTCTGGCTATAAATAAAATACATGTACCATAAAATTACAAAATGCGCAAGATCGATGACATTTCAGCATTTCATACTACATCTTAATCATCGATTATTTATTAAGAAATTGGTTTACTAAATATACTTATGAAATGAAGTTAGTATTAAAAATGAGTTTTGAGGCAATGACATCTTGAATGCTTTCAGTATTATACTGTTTGTGCTATGCGTATCCTTATACTACTGGTTCCCAACCTTTTTGGATGTGCGGACGGGGTTACGTATTGCTGGAACGAGCAACTATAAGGATCGAAAGATGCAGTTTTAGCTAATCTCACACCTTAGCGGCTCACCCCTCTGCAACGGCTATCCTACTTGTTGACTACATAATTTGGTCCATAACATAAGCTAAAATAACTCCTATCGACGGCCACGCCCCCCTCCCCGAGTGGCAAGGTTTAGGCCGTCTAAATCCTTCTTCAATTGAGACATATTCCTTTCTGTCCCTTCCAATCTTGAAACTTTATCATAGAGAAAAGATGGGGAAAGAAACAATAAAAAAATTCATGCACTTTGAAACAACACTGAAAATCATATTCGAAATCAATGATTCCTTTCCCAATAGTGGAAGAGAAAAAACAACTGGTGTACTACTGGTTGATATCGTCAGCGAGTTCTTCAATAAACAGTGATTCAGACCTGGATACAAAATAGCTGCTGATAGAGTTTGCGACCATCAAGGTAAAGTGAAAATTCTTCAGCCCAGCAGACTTTTTCTATAGATATTGAGGAAAATAGATGAAAACTATTGCCCTGATCTCTCGACAACTGACTCGACGAAACGATTATGGATTTATTCTTCCTTTAAAACAAAACTGAAATAAGTTGCCTCCTAAAACACTCAAGATCCTCACAGATGTAGAAAATTATATGATTTACCTAGAAATTTTCAAAGTAGTTTCTTACTTTAGGATTATCTTAAAAATTGCTGTGACACGAACAAAACGAATCTTTAGTCCAGCAAACCGAAGGAAATAAAATTGGGTAGTTTTGAAATTTACATGTTGAGATATGCTCCAAAACAGCTAACTAAAGTCTCTCTTGTTAATCGAGGCGTACGGGGGGACAGAGGGCTCTTTCATAAGCCGTTTTTTCTAAATATTCTGAAAACCAGGTTATAGATGAGTCTCACTACAAAAATAAACTAAATTTAAATTCCTAGACAAGTGAAATACTAATCTTTATTTTATATGTCAGTCATTAATATATATAGGGATTCTGAAAAAGTGGAATCTTTTGAAATTCTGTATGACTAAGACAACAAAACTGAAGTAACAACCTTCAGTAACTGCCCTCAGCCTATAATTAATCTTATAAGGTGTATGTAATGTAGTGTTGAGAACTATGGTGGCCGTGGGACGGTAGCAAAATATTTTGATGAACAACAGTGATCCTTCCTCCCTCATCCATTTCACTCCTAAAGATTCACCCCTGAGAGTCAACAATGGAAACTAGAAAACTAAATGTAGTTTTAACCTGTTGACAGTTGAGGGAATAGTCCAACCGATAAAAGTCCCTGATTCGGTGGGGGGCTGGGTACAGGTAAGTTAAAGTGTAAGGCGTTTCAGTTTTTTCTGAAAATATCTCCACAGTGGGTTCTATGAAAATACTCAATTACAAAATTAAAACTACATTAAATCTTACCCAAACAACAGTCCTTCATTTTTCTTATGGTTTAGAATATATAGGAAGAGAATTACAATAAGTGAAGTTAAAAGCTATTTTATTTTTAGAGAAGTTTTATTTCAAATTGGCGCCTTCATTATAACATTATATCTATAAATATATCATATAGAATATATATACATATAGTATATATATATAATTATACATTACTCTGACTATAAAAAATATGATAAAACACTTTGAATAATTGTTCGTAATTAAATTGCTCTGACTTTCACCGCTGATCGAGTTCCGAACTCCTTCTAGAGGTGCACCTTAGTAGCCAGATTGCCAATGACAGCAGTAATTTACTTTTAAAACAAATTAAGCTGGATGAATGCAAACAGGGGTAGAACTTATGTTAAATGCCAACATGCATGTCCTCTGAACAGCATTTCAAGTCTCTTGAATTAATATGAGGTCCGTGCATTTTCTCCTGTACAAGAAGTACGAATGAACAATCTTTTTTCTTGTCCTCTGAATTAGTTCTAAGCCCTCCCATTTTTTTTTTGCAATACTTGCCCTAATTCAACCCATCATTCCTTTTTTCACCCTACACCACACTTTATCAATCACAATACTAATCTTCACATTAATGAACACTTTTCAGCCACTGCACCATACTGTGAATCCTAAAATAAATGTTAATATGCACGAGCATTCAACACAGGAAACGTTCTGTTTTGCCTGTTAGTTCTACCAAACCAGTTATTCAGTATTGCCTATGAGTTTGATATCCAGTAAATGAATTCCCTCAAAACATTTTTTTACAGTGAGTATATGGACTAGGTGTTTGAAAAACATATGGTGTGCAATGTGGAAAACGATGAATCGTTCGAGCTTAGGCAACACTCAGTCATTTTATGTAATGATTTGTATATTGTTCTCACTAACCGTTTCGATGACGCGTCATAAGGAAACCAAAGACTGACCGGAGAAATTATCGGTGTGAGGGAACCATGTGAGTGGGGCAGGATGACGACAGTTCATGGCAATGATTTAGCGCTCCCCCTTGAAGGATACCACCATCATTCTACAATACTGGTACCTACCTTTATAAAATTATTATAAGGCATGAGGTGCTCTGATGTTTACATCGACATTTTATCCATTTCACCACCTCAATAAGGAATTTCGAGAAAATACTCTTCTTTCAACCTCCACATTATTCATAAACTACTGATGCTAAACGAGATGTAGGCTTTTTGGTAGGGAATTTAATGGACCTTTATTTGTAACCTAGGTATCCGCGTTTTAGAACCCAGTTTTCGGAGATATTTTAAGAAAACTGAAAGCTTCCCTTTAACTCCCCGTACCTCTGGAGTAACCTCACGGTCGGCGACTTTATTGTGGCGTTTATTTAGACACTATCTAAACTGTGCCAAATTTCTCAACTACACCTTATTTTTCTCATATCCGTCGATTTCTGGCCCTCAGCCTGACGGACTAACTTAGGCTGGTAAATTACGCAATTTTTATTTCTAAACATAAACCCTGAGGGCTTTCACCATCTAAGTCACCAGTCGTTTGCAATCAAATACGGAGGCTCACGTACAGAGCTTTGATTTCCAAGAACTGGGAAAAGAAACTTTACTGAAATTACGAAAAAAACATTAGGACAAAATGTCAAAAACACTGGATAAAGAACCACGGAAAATTAAGGCCTTAATTCGGATTCCTTTACTCTTTCTATCGTTCTTAAGCTGCTCAGATCTTCCTGAGATCAGGCCTCGCACGTCTTCTCCAAGAGTTTCGTACACGCCTGGAACCAGTTCTTCAATACACTCAGTAAGTTTCACACGCGACCCACGTGGTCCGTGTAAAACTGAGATTCACCCTCGTTTGTTGACTGAGACGTATCTATTCGTGCTTTCGCCTACAGACAGAGTATTTCAAAATAATTCCATCACCTTCTGTCTCTGGAGCATCATGCATGTATAGGGCTGGGTCCTAACCTACAGTGCTGCACCACTGTTTAGAGCTGCACTGTGGATAACTGAGTTGGGAGCTGCGAACTGCCTTGCACTAGCTTCAAAAGTCAAGGTATGCATAAGGAGTACTTCATCGAAATGAAGAAGAATTTTGAATTTGAAATACACGATCAGACCAAAACCTGTATTTTGTGAACAAAGTAATGTCCCGTATTATGTTCAGCAACAGTATCCTAGCCATTGGTGAAACTTGACGAGACATTTGAAGGTGATTTCTCGGCCATTTATCTGCGTGAACGTAAGTTTTTCAATCTTAGGTTTTTAAAAAAAATGAGAAGAAACAAACTGAATGGGCAGAAAGGACTTGAGGCTTGAAACTCACGAGCTTTTTAATCCAGATATTGACTCCTGCCATGAGAGACAAACAATGTCCAAAATCCTTTGAGTTTTTTTTATTTTGAATCTTGACTGCTTGTTCGAGTTTTCTATTGGTGACAGACTAATTACTAGCAATATTTTTTGCTTTGTAAACAATACATCTTTTAACTTTACAGTAAGCGTTTTAATTACTGATATTTCGTGCATATAATATATATATATATATATATATATATATATATATATATATAGTAGGCTTGTATTTTTTAC
>BGPR01010446.1:4701-52496 GCA_013235015.1 Araneus ventricosus
CCAAATAGTTAGATGGATTAAATTCGATATATGGTTTAATCACCAGAATTGCAGATGTGTATGCAATTCTTCATGTAATATAACTAATACGGTAGGTCATATTTCAACAGAATGTCACAATTTTAACTGGCATCGCTTTCGTTTTTCAACTCGAACTTTTTAGACCTTAGAGCTTTGCTGGGTGAGATACCTCACCGAAATTTGTTTGCTTTTATTAGAACTATTGATTCTATATTAAAAATTTAATTAATTGAATTTTTTGAACTTTTCTTCGTTTACACTATTTTTAACTTTTTGCCTCAGAGACATTATATTTTGCTAATTTGTTAAACTAGCTTTTACTACCTTTTATTGATTTTATGACTTATATTGTTATTTTTTTGTTTTTGTATTTTATCATATGGTTATAATTTTACTGCGGGTATGGCGCAGCACAGCCAAGCATGGCTTTTGTGCCATGAAAATTTACTATCCTATCCTGCAGATGTGTATCGAATTTTAGACCAAATCTATCGAATGGATGAGTGTCTGTCAGTCTGTCTATTCGTGTATGAGTGAACGCGATCTGCAACGAATTGTGGACCCAATTAGACAATTGTAAGATCTACATAGCCAATTACCTTCTCTATATGAGAAAATTAGACAAAAAACCGCGCTAAATAATGGTACACTGTAAAAAATATCCGTTTTCTTCCCGGACTTTTTCCTTATATTTGACGGTTTAAAGCTGTTTCGTTAACAAAACGGTTTTTAACCGTTTTCCGCTCCAGCCATAAACGGTTTAAAACCGTCAGTTCAAATTCTATTTTTCGTCATACGGTATTGCTTTCCGTACGATAACTTTCCCTTTTCTTAAATGTAATTTTATTGCATTCATTTCATGTTTTTAATAGGGTTCCATCTCCGCTATTGTTTACACATGTTGCAGTAACCTGTTGTAACTCATGAAAGCTAACCTTAAAACACGTGTTCTGGCAATAGTTTTTTACACCACTAGGTGGCGCCACTAGAGATATAGTGACTTTAAAACTCAAATAGATTATTTTTACTTCATTTTATGAAGTCTCCGGTGGTCTAGTGGTTAGAGCGACTGCCTTTTATTTCTATGAACGCGGTTTCGATCTCCGGCTCGGAGGAGTTAGAAGTTTTGTCACCATCTTGCATCGAAATCGTCCAAGTAAGTTCAATTAAAAATTATATTAATTAAACTAATTTAAATTAATAATTAAGCCTTGATTAATTAATATTCCTAATTGATAATACACATCAGCACATTTCAACTAAACTCGAATAGAAGGAGAAAAACAACTCAACTCAGTCGATGACGTCACTTACTTCGATGACTTAATTTTTACGGAGAAAACTTGATTTCATACGGTAAAAAACCGTTGTGACTACGGATTTACTTCCTAACTTTTACGGGAAAAACTTGTTCCTGTATGGTAAAAAACCGTTGTGTCTACGGATTTACTTCGTAACTTTTACGGTTTTGCACAACCAACCCAGCTGCCAGTTTAAAACCGTAAATTTTACGGGATATTTTTTACAGTGTAGCATAGGATACAGCCGAAGGGAAATAATTCACACTGCTTTATTTGACTTTTGAATAAGGAAATGTGTCTTCGGTTTCAAAGGTCCATGCGATATCCTTTTCTTGTTCTCCTCGCACATAGGTCAAAATCAAAGCTTCCGACTGACTTGCATCTGAAGGATATTGAAAATTCTTGTACCACCAAGTTTAGTATCTGTACTAGGCCATACGTAAAGAATCAATTCAGGTGTAATATTTTTAACTTTCACAACTGATAGGAATGACGCTCATGTTTACATGGAATATCAACATTTCTTATGTTTCTACACGCTTTTAGTTGACTTAATTTCTTTCATGCTGATTAATTTCATGTTTGAAAGATGGAAAGTAGTTGTCTTGATCATGTACTAGAGTTCCGAAAGTTTGTATAGCGATGTGTTCCTGATTAAAATGTAAAATTTTAATATTACTAGATCATAATTATCAGTTAATAGAAATTAATTAATTTATTAAAATTTTTATTATAATTAATTTATAATTAAGTAAATTTGATTTCATAAGAAATCCACCATCTGGCAAGGGAAAGCAGAAAAAATCGATTAAAAATTATATAATAATTATAATAAGGAATTTCAAAATATATTAATGAATATTAAGTACAGACAATATTAATATAATGAATAAAAATTCTATAATAATTATAATAATGAATTGCAAAATATATTAATGAACAGCACAAACAATATTAATATAATATATAATACTGAAAAAAATTTTAAAAACCTTTCTCAGTATACTAAAAAGAAGAAAATATATTTTTATTAAAATATGGGGGTTAAAAGGGAATCCGTAAATGTGTGAGGTGCTGAAAGCATTAATGAAATAACATAAAACCACGATGAATACCAAAACATTTATTGAAAAAATTAATTAAGTGACTAAAATTCTAATTAACTTAGAGGGCGTATTTAAATCAGTGCCTTATTCTTTCATGAATTTTGCTTTTAATCCTGATATTTTCATTAAAGAATTATTTTCTAGAAGAAGAATTTTTCTATTTTCTAGATTTAATTCTTATCAAATAATGCTTTATATTTGGTCGAATTAATCTATTAAACGAATTTTCCTGAACATAGATAACAAAAATCATCCAAATATTAACTATTGGCTCAAGTAACTAATACTTTGTGTTTTCTCTCTTATCAAGTGGAAAGTTATATCCAAAGATTTATTTCCTTCTTATTCATCAAAGAAAGAAATATATATTCTGCTTTGTCTCTAATCATTTCGGGTATTTACGGCTCAACGGGATTAGATCCATAGAATCCCAGAGTCCATCTGTTATATTTCTTTTGTGAATCGATAACAGATTATCATCCTGAAAGATAAGAATATCGTCTTAAGTGGATTCAGTAGGATAAAACATCCGGGTATACCGAAATTCATTTCGCAGAAAGCAACGAATAAGTTAATAAAGACAAGTATCTGAGACACTTCAACGATTTTTTTTTCTTTCTGTGCAAGAAATGAATCAAAATTAATTATGTTACATCTGATTGCATCGCTGAGAATATCTCTGATCTTCATATCGGAAAGAAAAAGAAATTCCAATACTTTATCGTAGAAATGAACATAAGCTCGTCCAATGGGTGTTAATTTTTTTCCTTTTGACAGATATCCAATATCTGGTTGCAGCTTTCTTACAAGCATTTGGAGAAAACTCTAATAATTGTAAAATAACTACACATATAAAATTCAAATTCATCGCTTTGAATTTAAAGTTATTAACTTGTCCCCAATTACGAATATTATGCGATTATTTCGTATTATCTCGGCATTTAAAGAGCTAACTTTGTATGTTCTGCAAAAGATATTTTAAATAAAGGTTTAAACAAATGCGATGTTATAGATTTGCTGTGAAGAGGATCATTCTGTGCGTCATTTTAACAGGTTGTCCCAAAATGTTGTTTACAATTTTTAACCCTCTGATTCCTAAGACCATTGGAGTAGAGGGACCTCAAAATACTGGAACTCTCGAGTTCCTCTTTTAAATATAAGGGAAATTCACTTCCCCCCTCCAAAACCACAATGGCAACTGGCACTGTCCGAATTCTAAGAAACCCCCTTTTTCCCTAACCAATCTGGGGCCACTCTAAGGAAGAACGCGCATGCCGCGGGTGTGAAATCAATCACACTTAACGAAAGGGGGTGCAGATTTTACAGTGATATTGGGACGTTTCGGACTTTCCCGTATCGATAGAGTTAAGGATAGGTTAGTCGTAGAGAAACAAGTACTTTTTCCCATAGAGCATGGGGTGGGAAACGCAAAATGCGTGTCGCTACAAAGGGCTGGGAATGGGGGGGTCAGGGAATGAATTAAAAAGAATTGATTTACCAGATAAAATGCATAGCGCAGATTTTATGAAATGCAAAAGTACAATAGCACAACAATCCAGATGCACGAATAATAAAATTGGAAGTCGTCTTCAAAAATACAAAAGTTTCACTTTACTTTTAACCAATTGAAATTTAAAAAATAAACCAGCCCGAACCGCAAGTTTCCATTCTCTACAGACGTATTCTATTTGGAAAGATGCATTAAATGACGTAGTTCAGCATTTTTTTTATGTTGCTTAAGTCAATATATGTACTACTGAAAAAATTTGGAAGTCTAAATTTTTATACAATGCCGCGGTCCTATTAGTCAGATTTGGTAAAATATTCTTGACACACTAACATTTGAAACAAATACTGTTCGACTCTTCTGCGACCAAAACTGCCCAAGTATTGAAGCTTTGAATTTTATGTTTTACGTCATCTCAACAGCAGCCTCGAAGAAGATCCGTCTCCTAAAGGCAAGGCAGCAATTGATAGGCTTAAACAATGAAATTCCTTATATTACACGGATAGTTTTGGTCTCAGAAAAGTAGAACTGTTTTGTTTAAAATGTTGCTGTGTGAAAATTAGTTTGAGAAAAAGAACTAATTTAACTGGAAAATTGTATAAAAATTTAAATTTCGTAATTTTTTCAGCAGTAAATTTGTTGTCTCGAAAAACACAAAAAAATATTTCATTGCGTAGTTTAAAACATTTTTCTTACTGGAATTATATGCCCATCTCTAACAATTTCAAAATTAGCTATAATGCCTCGATTAGAGGGCCTACCCAGTACATTCACAATTATTCTTCCGTATAACAACGAAAATGAAATATTACCTTCTGTCATCAGAATTTGAATAGAGTATAACGCGGTCTAAGCTGTAAGACTAGAACATAATTTACACTCTCGATGGAATGCTAAGTTTGTTGAAACATAATATTTCCATCAAGAAGCCTGAAGACTGCAACTAGAATCATCTGGAAGCCACACTATTCTTGGTACGCATATTTAAATTTCCAAAAAATAAATGCGATTTACCTGAAAGAGTTCAAGTCGATTATTTTAGATCTATACTTTTATCAATATTTCTTAAAGACTCTTTTCTTCATATTTAAACTATAGCATCCATCTTTCGGTGACATAAAACCTATTATAAAAATCAAGTGATGGATTGCTTTAGTCTTTTTCTAGAGTTCAGCCAGTTTTTAGAGGAATTTCCTATGATTAATTGCTTTTCTAAATAAGAAAAGCGCATGATTTGCGCAAATATAAAGATAAATGGTTTATGGTGACTAAAGTCAATTTTTTTGTTTATAGAGGCTTTTAATGACGGTAAGGTTGAATATGAGCGCTATTCGCATACTTGCTTCTAAATTTAAAATTCCAAACATGCTTCCTGGCATAGCTGAAATCTTGATCTTGCAGCTTGAATTTTTTAGTGTTCTTAGTAAAATAAGTCGTAAATTTATGATTGTACTGAATATAACATCCAGGGAGTATGGGAAATGAAACAGCATTTTAAATTAAATATTTTAAAAAAATAAAATATTTAATTTTTATTATAAAAATGTTTTAGAATTTGCGTTCAGTTCCTAGTTTATATCCAACTGTCGCAAAACTACTAAAATTTTTTGTTTGCATTGTAATAAAATATTTTTGGATGCTAAGTCCAGTTAACTGTAAATACTTCTTGTTGATATTTTTCCTATTAATCTTCAATTTGTAAAGGTTTCCACGATTGTTCTCAAAATAATATGGATTGCTTATCATTATCCGTTCAAATTATTAAATAATTCTTTACACGAAGATGTGTGGATACAAAACACAACGCATATGTTTAAAATTTACTTACCTAGACTTTTTGCGATTTTGTGAAAAGGATTTCGGGTTTAGTAAAACAAAAGTTTGCAATTTTTGGTTATGCCTTTCATGCCTTCTTAATATCAAAGTTTAAGCTTAAAAATGTCTAGATAAAAATGCATCGTTAAGAATTTAGTTCTTAAAGAATACACCTCTTTGAACAGTTTAGGAACTCCTTGGAAGATTCGCCGCACCTGCACGATCCTGATTCAGATTCAATCCGTCTAGGGTCAAGTTTTCTTCCATGGTATGCTAAATAAGTATAAAGACGGTTTAGTTTTAGTTTAGTTACTTGGAAACGGCAAGTAAATATACAGGGTGTCCCAAAAAGGTGGAACAAAAGTTTACTTCCTTAAATATTGATTTTAGACATATACTTCTAATTACAAAGTTTCATCACATAAGACAAGAATGTGTGTGAAAACACTTTGGCTTCTATGAAAGTTGAAAATAAAACGTTAAGAAATTTAAATTTTTATACGCGCCCCATAGAGCAAAAGTATCAATGAGTGAAATGTTCCTCTTACACTCATCTATGCATAAACTAAGTTTCACAAATCTGTCTCCAAAACTTACAGGGATATCTTAATTTTTAAATTTCAAGGGGCTGCTCACAAATTTATATGGAGATGTTTCTTGCAGAAAAGCAAATTTATTCAACACAGGAAAGCAGATAAATGCAAATATTTCTCAAGTTGCATATCAGCCAATCATGACGGATTGAAAAAAAATTCAATGACGCATACTATTACTCAGTTTCATTTGCAAATAGTTGCAACTATCGACTTGATAAAGAATGGAAGGACAACTTGAGAAAATAAATATTTAAGGTATAACAGGAAAATAGCCTAATATTGAACCAGGATACTAAAGTATTTGCTCTTAGTGTTATGCGCATTATTAAGCATTACATAAAAGCAATGGCGAGTCGTCCTTTAGGTCGGCAGAATTTCAGAACTCACTAAAATTATTTTAAAAATTTGTATTTTTGTTTTTATTCTTATTTGCTTACTTCTTAACCCTGAGAGTTCGATTATTAACGAAAAAAGATGAAAACGAGAAAAGAAGACAGAAAATGAATGAAAAAGTAAGATAGACACAGGATGGGAAGCACACCAAATAGTTTTGTGAAGCACTAAAATTCGCTCTTTGCGTACAACTAAGTGACATAATGTCCAAAGGCGTTAAGCTATTATTTTTGCCTTAAAACCTAGCCAGTACTGGATTTTCGGATGGTTCTGTTTTGCGCTAAAAACGAACCAATGTCCTTTCCCCCATTCAATATCACCCATGGTTCGCCTTCGTGTTCTTGATTTTTTTTATTGGCTGTTTATAGATTTCAGATTCACTTTCATGTTGCCTCAATAGGAACTTGGCCGGTTCATACATATTCGATTCTTTTATTAAAACGGAACTCGCTGAAAAAAAGGACTGTAATTATCTAAAATACAATTCAGACAATTACAAGCTTATTTTTTTAAAAAAATGAATTTCAATTGTATTCTAGTCGTATTATTATAGCACTTCTTGTTTCTGAGCAGGTGCTATATCACCGTGGATATTTTTGAAGATTCACAAGATGAACTATTTTTGTAAATACTTCAATGAATGTTTTGTTTGACTATTTTTTTAGAGTTAAGAAGAGTTAACAACTACATTGTTATTTTGTTATTTCCTGAATAATCCGTCCTTTAAATATTTTTTAAATAAATAAATATATTATGTATATTATCCCTAAAATGTACGTCAAAAGACTGGATCAAACAGCAGTGAGAGGTATGGAAAAGTGGTCTGTCTTCTTGTATATATGTAAGTTTTGGTGATAGAAGCGTCCAACTTTGTATCTGAATAGTGAAATGTAAAAGAAACATTTTACTAATTGACATTTTTGCTGTATGGGGGCGGTATAAAAATTTAATTTTTGTAACTTATTATCAATCCCTTTGGATATAAAAGTATTTTCATAGAAATTTCTACCTTATGTGATGAAACTTTGTAACTGGAAGTATATGTCTAAAATCAATATTTAAGGAAATGAACGCTTCTTCAACCTTTTTTGGGACAACCTATATATATATATATATATATATATATATATATATATATATATATATATATATAAGAACTTAGTAAAAAATTATATAATTAGAAATAATAATTTAGTAACAGACATTGATAATAGAATTAAGAACATAAAAAATTTCTATTATTTTGCAATAGATTATGGAATGCCAATAAGTTTTCTAAGAGTATATATAGATAAGAAATTACGTCAATTTAGAATAAAACATTCATATTGGTATATAATGGTTTATTTTTATTTCTTTGATTGTAGATTAGTGTTCTTTCATATTCTACTTGTAATGTGTAATTTTATTCAAATTTGGTTATTGAGTTATTGGTTTCAGATATATTACATAGATGGAGCCAGGATCTTTTAAGTGAAATTTTCCTTTTTAATAGACATTTTTACCAACTTTCAAATATTATCTAGATAAATAATTTTATTACATTTTTAAATAGTTTTGAGATTTTTAATATGGGTATCTTACTATTTCTTAATATCAAAAATTAATTATATTATTTGGTCAATCATGCTGTTTCATAGTTGGAAATCTAGTACTGGCAATATCTGATGTCAATAAGTGGCGCTATATATTGAAAGTGTTGTATTCTGGTAAGGATAAGTAGAGACACTGATTATTTAATGTTTAATGAAAAGTATGGGTATTTTATTGAATGATATATTTACTGTTTTTAGTGCAATATATTGTTGTATTACATATTTTTATCCTGAATTTTAGTCCTATCTATATAGTTATGTTTTATTGTTAGGGTTAGTGCATTACTTTTCTTTCTAAATTCTTTCATTTTGGGGTAAATTACCCTGTTTGCCTTTTCAACAACTATAGTAACAGGGATGGTTTGTACAGCAAAATTAATTTAACCTGCCTAAAGCTTGTCCACAGCCAAGCTGCTATATTAATTGTTGAAAACTCCATATACTTGGATTGACCTTTTCAATACTTTTAATAACAACAGAGTTTTTTACTTGTTGACATATAAATGTTTATACTTAATTTTTTGTTCATGGTATCTATAGTATCTTCAATTCTTTAGATTTTGTTTTAAATTTGGTTGATTGTTCAAATAATTACTTTTTAGTTTAGGATTTGCTTCTTGATATGTCTTGTTTACTTTGTTTCTGTATGATCATATATAATAAGTTATATATATATACTATAGTAATCATAATGATTCTAGATACGAGGACATTAAGTGGTGTTATACATATTTACGTTCCATTTTGAAGCAACGCGAGGGATATTTGGAAACGGACCTCATAATTTTGAACGGTCAGATGACGAGGACGACGCATGAGCTGACATCACACCAACGGGAGGACGTTTCATCCACGAATCACATTTATTATGCATCAGGCCCACAGACAAGATGGATCTTTAGTGGAGTCGGTTTTCAAACCTGGATGCTTCCATAACCGAAGTCGGTATCCCTACCAGTAGACCACCGAGGCCGTATGGAGAAGGAAATATCGGCTCAGATATTGTCTCCAGCATCTGTCCTCGAAGAAAAATTACGAGATCTGCCCCCAAAATATCTCTCGTGTAGTTTTAAAATGGGCATTAAACTGATTGAACTAAACTTAATCATAGATTTTAACGCATTGAAATTTAAATAAAGAGGTACGCAAGTAATGCAGACACAAATATTCCGTTCTGATATAATTTTCTACATTGCTATATACCGGAAGGTAAAACTAAGAATCATGTTTGAAACCCCCGTTTAATCGTGTGAAACAAAAACTTCTCTTTTGAAACAGTATTTAAATGGAATTTTAAGCTCAACATTTGTTTTCTGTTTTAATTACACATATTGTACAACGGAGTACAAAATCACTCAAATAGAAAATACGAATTCTCTTATTATAATTTTATCACAGTTCCACTTATAACTATTTTCCAAAAACACGTTTTGCGAAACATGTTTTTTAAATAATTTTAATGTTGAATGCTTCCAAAATTAATTACCGAATTATTAGTTCTCGTAGTACAAATGATTAGAGTTGACACAATTTAGTTTATAAAACTACATATTGTAAGACGCAATTTGCAACAAAGAATCGGATGTTTATAAATTGGTGTTTTGGATTCGATGGCATAACTGCATTCAACTGTCGAATGCAATTAACTTTAAACATGAAATGTTAAGCCAGAAGTACTGTTATTATAATTCCATAGTTGTGAAGTCTCTCACCTACGGAAAATGTGTGGTAAATGAACCCTATTCGTGTATTGGAATTGTGGGAAATACTTTACAGCATCCCATCTGCTTCAAAGCTTTGCAAATCGATCGCAAAAGCATAGGTAATATATCTAATATGACAGGGACTCTGTACCACTCAGTTACCATGCAACATGGAAACATTCCACTATGTTTCAATTAAATTGAGCTGAACTAGTTGTTTGAACTTGTGTCAGGTGTAATACAATAAGTCATCCATTTTGGCCCAATAAATCTATCAGCTATTTACAATAAAAAAGATGGCTTTTATGGTTGTAAACAGCTCGCTTTATACTGAGTTAAGCAGATTTATATGGTTTAGAAAACTGGAGATGAACAGTTGTCAATTATTAGGTATGAACGCCAAAGTGGAAAAGTAATATCCGACAAGTTTATAATCATTTTGTGTAGTACTAAACATCAATGAAAAGCAGTAGTTGTGATTTCGATCTCTTAATTTCAAGAGAACTATTACTGTTATTTCTTTATATTAATTTTGTTTAAAATATTTTATTTTAAAAAAATCTCCAAGTACCATTAATTTTTAACGTAGCTTGAAGTAACTCGTTCATTTCGGCTTTAAGACTGACATAAGTACAGGGTGATTCAAAAAGAAGGAGCAGATTTATTTCTAATGAACGACAAGAGATAGAGACATATACTATACATCACTAGATAAAGGAAGGATCAAAGTTTGATTTCATGCATTCGGATAATCCCGGTAAAAGCGAACATGCTCCAACACTCGCTGTTATCTTCGTGCAAGACGATGCACCGCCTCAATTCCACCATCAGGTACAGCAGTATTTGAATGGCACCATTCTTACCCCTTGCGATTTTTATCTATGGGGGTACATAAAAGACAGCGTGTATATACTACCTATGTCTGCTACTCAATAAGATCTACGAGATCGAATTGTTACAACAGTGAGATCAATGACCAGGTACTTAGTGCGGGGCAAGAAATGGACTACCAATTCGATATTTATCGCATAACAAATGGAGCTCATGATGAATGCAAAAAATAAAATTTTGAACTTTCCTCTATCCAGTGATGTATAGTATGTTCTCTATCTATCGTCATTCATTACATATAAATAATTTAAATCTGCTCCTTCTTTTTTAATCACCCTGTATTATACAAAATACCATATATTGCAAATGAAAGCAAGGTAATTTTTAATTAATTAAAAATCAAGTAGAACCAAAATATTTACAAAAAATATTATTGAGCCAAGATCTGAGTAGTTACGTAGTTTTTTAAGAATTATCTTCGGAAGAAGAGTTTGGTGAAAAGTGAAGAAAATGTTTAGGTTAAAGTTAACAAGCAAGATCGAACAAATACTGTAGGGAGTATAACAAAAACACTTTTCCATCAAGTAGCAGAAGAACGAAGACCAATTGCGAGTGGAAAACTCTGATTCTGTTTATAAAAAATAGACGTCTAAATTTGTTTGACCATGCACTAAATAAGCAATACCAGAACACAAACTATTTTTGCTGTTTCTTCTTTCCTGAAAGCTGATACTTTTCTCTCGTGACTCTTTTTATTTAAGGTCAAATATACCTAAACAATGGGGAGGACATAGTTTTTTCTCCCATTAAGCCACAAAAGGTACATAAAGTTAATAGGATCATTCTGTCTTTGAACACGCTTTTCCTAACTAGCATTCTGTGTTAGGGAAATGTGCTAATTTCGCCTTTCCCTACTAATAAAGCTCCGAATTTCTAATTGTATGCTGGAATGCGTTTGGCATAATCAATTAATTCTAGGTAAGGACTGAAAAGAAAATATCCCTCAACTTTATCAAACTAAGAATGGATGAAAAAGACTTATTTCATTCATACTAATTTTCCATGGCATAAAGGGCAGTTTTTGCGATTTATCAGTATACATGTAGTGTAGGTGTATAAAAAATTACAGAATTGGCCTTGTGGATCCTCATAAAAAGACACAAAATGGTTGTCTTAGCAACAATAGTGACGTTCAAGTTTCATCAAGCAATGCGTCAATTAACGTCAGTGTGTTATTTTCAAGGTGGTTGTAATGGTATTTTTATATTCAGGTGTTTGAGAAACTTTTCCAGTACATTACGGAAATATAGCTGGAATAAGGAATAAACGTTATATATGTATAAACATCGTTTTCAAAGACACTAAACATGGGTTGACAAGCTGTGTGATGTTTTGAGCAGCATAGACTCTTCAATATGAGAAGAACATTAGTGGAAGAAGTGAATTTGTTCCCCCAGGATCAGGTGATCTGCAAAATCTTTAGGTGTTTTCGGAAGAACATTGGATCAAAACTATCACATCTGTGTCGTGATAGTGTTTGCGTATAGTGCGCATTTACTATCGTAGATATCCAATTCTCAATGATGACAAGCCGCACTATTCGCAAACGCTTGTCAATGATAAAAGCCTTCATACCTATTGCCGTGGTACAGTGCGAATTGCAGAAGGGTATGGATTCATTGACTGAAAATGCGATAAAGACTGCATTCCACCAGCAGGTGGTATTCAGATTCCGCTAACAAATTATTTCAATCAATAGATCTAGTACAGTAACTTCATGTTACACTTTCTTAAGTGTATTCTGCTAAGGGTTGATCAACGAAACAAAAAAAATATCGATAAAAACTGACTAATTAAGTATTCAAATCCGGATTGTTACAGAATCCCTTTGGGAATACAAAGAGTATTTTACCTAATGATGTCAACCATGAGCTTGAAAGCACACTTGATGACAACCCTCTAAGCGTTTCACACGTATTTTATGCGTTTATCATATTGAGTTCAGAAGCAAATCATTAATGTTCATATGCATAATTACCTACGAATATTTTATCGATGGTAGTTTAAGATTTCAGAGACTTGATTAAACACAATAAAGATCCAAATATTGACTTTAAAGGCAAGTTTTTAAGACTTAAAAGCTAGTGCATCAAAATAGCAAACCGCTCAGAAGGTATCTATGAAATATTTTAATACTTTGCAGTCCTTTATTACTTGAACTTCATGAAATATACATTAAATCTAAGATGTATGTTATATTTTTTCAGGTTTTTTTTTTTCGTCTAAAAATATTGTTAGTTTCAGGCTTGAAAGAAAAAAATGAACATTATGTCTGTAAATATTTCCAAAAAACAACTGCATTAGGTGAAATATATAAAATATAATTTCTTTCCAGTTAATTTTTGATTTCACGTTAGAGACTGTAGTTAGATATCCAAAAATGTAACATTATGAAACGTCTTGCTCCGTAATGTTACATTTCCAAATATCCTAATCTAAACATAAAATCCTTAAGAACTAATTTGAAAGACACACGGAAATTATTTTTATTTGGCTTTTATATGCAAAGAAAATGCTTTTACAAGCAAAGAAAAAGATTAATGGTAGAAGTTGGGCCTTAGATCATATGCGTACAATGATGCTTAAAATCATTATTGACTGAAATAGTATGCTTCAGCATTTTGGCCTTAATAGCTTTTATACGGAGAAATAAAATAGAAGCATCTGCTTTTAATGCCAGATGATAAAGACGGCCATGATAGTAAAGTCAGTAATCTGCAATGGAATTTAACTTTCTTTATATTGATAAAGACCATCATAACAGGACTTGCATTCTCGTCACGTGTTTAAAAATGAACGCTAGTCATTATTCATATAACGAGTTTAATAATCCAAAACATAAGAGTTTGCTTTCAGTGAAGTTGGGACAGTATCTATTGAGAAATATAGATTAACATTCAAATTTGATGTTTTGACATTTTATCTCTAAGTTTGTTATCCATTTGAAGCAAGTTTCTTTCATGATATTAAAAATTTATTAACTTCGCTGGCTTAACGAACTCAGATGATGCCGTTATAAAAGAATAAAATTTTATATGCATGCTAGTTTTTCTGAAACTGAGTCATGACTGAAGCTGATAGCAGAAACATTTTATCGATGTGGCCGTTTTCGTTGACGTAACATAGCATTACTCGGTTTCCTGACTTGAATAAGTAAAAAGTTACTCCATGGTAGCTTTCACTGAAGGATTACGTGACTTAAAAGGCATGCAAATAAAATATCTTTTTAGTACAAGAAACAGACACTTATAGAAGTACTAGCCTTAAATTTTTATGAACATGGCTAGAAATTTTTGGTTTAACTTGCTCATATTCCTAACTTAATAATTATTATGATCGTATTGCTAAAATAGTACATAATTTTGTATAAGATTCATTTAAATATTTAAAATTTCTTTTAAATATTTATCTCAAAAAATTTTTTTTCATTATTTTATTTTACTTGATTTTATATTGAAATTAAGCAAAATTACTGAATATAAATTTGTGATTTATAGGGCTTGATAAAAAGTGACTATAGACCATAATTCTAACAATTTAGATAATATAAACACAATGGAAAAATACAAGTAAATATTAAATACTAAAAGTAAAAAATATAATAAAACAATAAAAATAAACGATAGATAATAAATATTTCAATTAAATAATAATGAAACTTTAAGCATTTTAATAGGGAGAATTTTTTTTATTCCATTTTGGGAAAGGATTGCACAAACTAATAAAAGCAATACAGTTGGAAAAACTACAGATTTCTTTTTGGTAAGTCGAAGAGTTATGTACCTTACAAAAAATTCGAATGCGATGTATAATAAAAGTGATAAAGTTAATATTCTTCAGAGATTGTGTTTATAAATCTAAATCAAAATATTTTAAGTTTATCTGAAATCGCTAATAAATTTGAAATAAAACTGGATAATGCAATGACATCTCTGTTACAGGTCATTAATTTCTTCTAAATGTGTTAATCAGCATGTGCTAAATCAAACTATACTAATACTACTTTTCTATCTTTCTACTTTTTCTATTGTAAAAGAAACCATTGCTTTGAATACAGTAGATAGAAATTTTAATACAGATCAATATTGTTCTATAAAGTAAATTAAAAAATAAGCAAGTAATTTCAGTGAAACGAATAGCAAAAAAGGCTTGAAAAGCCCTTTTTTTATTAAGGCATCAAAATTAAGTTACTTTGAAATATAATCTAGCCTACGATATAATCGGAACAAATAAGCTTTATTGCGAGATGTAATATCGAAATACTGGCTATATTTTATTATAAGAATTATAAAATAAAAAATAACCGATATATTTGTTCGCAGTGCACTAGATAATGGATGAAGTATGGTATTATGCATTTGATATTAATGCATAGGGTGATTAATCTATCGGTACAGATTCAAGTATTCCACTGTACATCAATTTTTTCTTTTTTTCCATTGACGAACATTTGGCTTCACTAAATCCGATGGTTGCATTTTGTTTTAAGAGAAATCAAAATTTTCTATAAAAAATTTTGACCTTTAACCCTTAAATGCCCAACTTTCTAAAAATTTCTTTTAAAATCATTTTTGACTTTTATTTCTTGAATAAAACCTGGAAAAATATTTCTGAAAATTCTTTTTTGTATGAAGTATGGTTTAAGGCTAAAAACAGTTAGTTACCCACTGACAACATAGGTCTCTTATTCGGAAAAAAAACCTTCATAAAATTCAATAAAATTAAACACTGATGAATTCTAATAATAATTAATACGGATAAGGAATTTACTTCAACATTTTAGAATAAAATATTCTTATGAGTACAAGCAAAGCAAAATAGATGCAACCTCAAGTGAAAAACATCAATTTATTCTTATTTTTATCAACATACTTTTGTTTCTAATACGACAAGCAAAAGCCTCTTTGAATAATTATTAATCAACACATCAACTCTATCTTATTTGGACTTTCAGAAACACTTTTTGAACAGTGTTCAAGTGTTTATAGTTTTCTTTCTTTTCAATAAACTTTCGAATATATTAAGTTTATCAACCAGTTACATCATCACAGATGAGCTTGGAAATCTGAAGTAAGTTCTTTTTCAAGTTTAAGAATAGGGGACTTGCCGCCGGAAATTGTTTTCGAACAAATGCCTTCAGATGGCATTCATAGAAGATAATTTGTATGCAGGGTGTAACAAAAAATGGAACAAGCATTTATTTCCTTAAATATTGCACCTAGACATATATTTCCAATTACAAAGTTTCATCAAATGAGGTAGGGATTTGTGTGAAAAAACTTTAGCTTCTTTGCAAGTAGAAAAAAGTTAGAAGAATTCCATTTTTATACGTTCCCCTTAGAATAAAAGTGTTGATGAGTAAAATGTTCCTCTTACACTCATCTATGTATAAACTGAGTTTCACGATTCTATCTGCAAAACTTTCAGCGATATGATAATTTTTAAATTTCCAGAGGCTGCTCACAAATTTAAATGGGGATGTTTCCTGCAGAAGTGTAAATTTTTTAACATAGGAAAACTGCGAAATGCAAATATTTGTCAAGTAGTACATCATCCAATCATCATGGATTGAAATAATTTGCCAATGGCAATTACTCAGCTTCATTTGCAGATTGTTGCAACTATCGACTTGATAAATCATGGAAGAACAACTTGAGGAAATAAAATTTAACATAAAACAGGAGAATAACTAATGTCAGAAAAGAATTTTAAATTATTTCCTCTCAGCGTTCTGCGCATTATTAAGATTTATCTAAAGGCAGTGGCGACTCGTCTCCTTTAGGGTTGCAGAGTTGCAGAACTCAGTAAACTTATTTTTAAAAATTCTTATTTTCGTTCTTATTCTTATTTGCCTACTTCTCCATTCTGAGAGTTCAATTACCAACGAAAAAAGATAAAAATGAGAAAAGAAAACTGAAATTGAATGAAAAAGTTATACAGATTTAGAGCGGGGCTGCACACCAAATAGTTTTGGAGAGAACCCAAAATTCGCCCATTGCCCTCAACTAAGTGACATAACGAGCGAATGCGAATGGCTGTCCTTTTTGTCTTTGAACTTAGCCAGAATTGGATTTTCGGACGCTCCTGTTTGGCGCTAGGCCAACTAATGCTCTTTTTTCCCCTTCAATCTCACCCAAGTTTCGCCTTTGCGCTCTCGATTTGTTTTTCTTTGATTTCTCTTTCATTGGCTGTTTTTGGGTTTGTGATTCACTTTTATATTGTCTCAACGGGAACTTGGCTGGTTACTACGTATTCGTTTCCTGTTGTTAAAAGTCACTCACCTAAAACACAGATTGTAATTTTCTAAAATAGAATCCAGATAATTACAACTACAAAAGTTTGGACTATTTGAAGTCAATGCTATTTTTGAAATAATGAATTTCAATTGTATTCCAGTAATATTTTTATAGAACTTCTTGTTTCAGGGCAGGTGAGCTGTCATTGGGTGATATATAACCGTGAATATTTTTTGAAGATTCACAAAATGAACTATTTCCATAAATACTTCGATTAATGTATTATTTGACTATTTTTTAGAGTTAAGAAGAGTTAACCACTACATGGTTATTTTCTGATTTCGCCCTTTATTAACTTATTGAAATATGTATTTTATCTTTGAAATGTACATTTAAAGAATGCATCAAACAACAATGAGAGGTAAGGAAAAGTGATCTAATTCAATAAATTTGCCTTCTTATTTCTCTAAGTTTTGTAGGTCGAAGCGTACAACTTTGTATGTGAATAGCTGAATGAAAGAAAAGAATTTTACTAATTGACATTTTTGCACTACGAGGGCTGTGGAAAAATTTAATTTTTATAACTTTTTATTATCAATCCCCTTAGAAGTCAAAGTATTTTCATACAAATTCTTACCTAATTTGATGAAACTTTGTAGCTGGAAGTATATGTCTAGGATCAATATTTAAGGTAATAAGCTCTTGTTCCACTTCTTTGACACCCTGTATATGCACGAAAATATAAAACTATTTTTATTATATTACAAGAAAAAGGCTTACGACACACGCATATATTATATAATTAATATTTCAAGTATTTAATTAACATGTGCCGTGCATTTATAAATAATTCATTTGAGTCTTAGTAATTTTTCCTTTCATAATATGTCATGAAAAATACAATTTAAATACTTCTTTTACTAATTTCTTGTTCTTGAATTGAATTTTTTTCTTTTCATTCAAACTAATATAAAGAACCGAGCTCGAAAACTGCACACGACCCATTATTTCTCATTCATTAGGCACTTCATTCATAATCTCATTAACAATCTAGCTGTTTGAATGCTTTATTACTATTTTCAGTGACTTAATTAGACGAAAACTGATCAAGTACAAGTCTGAAAGACAGTGTAGATAGTCCGCATCTGTTACAACATAATTAAAGCTGTCTTCAGCATACGACTGAAAAATGAAATGTTTTTAATTAAATTTCTACACAAATTGAAATAGGCAATGAAAGGTTAATGAATCATAAACTAAACGTTGTTCATAATTGCATTGATTGTATGTAAGCTGTGTCATATGATGGTTTCAAATGGTTTCATTAATAATTTGCAGAGATTTCTGTCACTATTGTTCAGTCTCGTTATTGAGACAAGTAATTTATCTCTGTAAAAGGAATGGAGCATATTGCTCTAATGGGGAGTGATGGCACATAATAATTTAAGAGGTCATCAAAAAATATTATTACTCTGGTTTCTGATAATTTGCTTACACGTTTTATATTTGTCCTAAAAATATGTTTTTAGTTTTAAAAAGCAGCTTCTATTTTCCTTATTAAGTAATAAACTGACTCAGCAACAAATGTTATTTGAAGGAAAGATGCCCCTGTTGGAATATTCTTCATATAGATGAAGAATATTCAAAGAAATCCTCACCAACATTCATGTTTAGCAATTAGAAAAACTAGTTAAACTTGTCTCTTTGTACGTAGCTAAAACCCAAAACTTGATTATTAGGTAGTTGCGAAAAAATCACGATTCATTTCGAATCTGATTTATTTGCGAGCTAAATGATTTTTTTCACTCGCAAACAGCTTCATATGGACGCCCATGTGACACTCATGATAAGCTACAGGACTTATCTGGAAGCACTTTTATGGCCAAGATGTCTTTCTGGATAATATACATACGATTGCTGACCCACATTTGAGTCATCTTAAAGTCAGAAAAATCATGTTTCTATTGCTTCTCATCTTATTTAATTCACATTACATTATACAATTATTACATTCATACTAACTTTAATTTTTTCATTTAATAATATATTTGGAAAAAAATGTGTATAATTTTGTAATTGCATTTCAAAGCTAATTATGAGAAAATAATTTTATGCATGCTTGTCAAATTTTATAAGAATTTTTTTCTCTGAACAAACAATTGACTTTTAACTGTATAAAAGAAGTCGGAAGAAGTTTTTTTTCAGTTTTTATAAAAAAATTTCAAAAGCTCATTATTGCTCCTGAATTAATCATTTAGATTTTATTGAGCATATCCAGGATATTTACATGTGAAAAAATATTTTCCCAGAAAATGTCATTGAAAGCGTACTTATTCCTCTGAAAACATTAACTATTGATTTTATTTAACAATACATATTTGAATTCCATTTTACTAGCATATAAGCACCATTTTGATGATGAAATATTAAAACTGGAATTTCATGTTTCAGTCATCTTTTGCTAATTTCAAAATTCACCAACCAAAGTTAACGTTTACTCGAATTTTCCATTTCATTTCTTTTGATAATATTTAGGAGGCTTCTCAGAAATATTACTTGCGTGCCATCAAGTATTTTCAAGGCTTATTGAAGCAAGTAAGTATCCAATAACTGACGAAAGGAAGTTTAGAGGAGAAAACATAAAAAACATTTGCAAATCACATACAAATATCTAAGAAAAAATACAATAATTTGTCACGTGCTTACGAACATACACTATTTGGTCAAAAGCATCTGGACACTTTCTGATTTTCCCATTTTTAGAATTTCTCCGGAAAGTCTGAACCAACTGCCCTTCAACTTCGACCATGTGAAGAATAGACTAACTCACATTTTGCAGAGAAAATTCGGTCACGGAGGTATTTAGGGGACCGACCAGAAATTGTTGAAAAAGAAAAAAAATCTGAACTCGCCCCGTTCCACAGAAAGTTGATAATGATTTGCAAATTTCATCAATGGTTTTGCTTAATACGCACATTGCTTAGCAAGTATATTCTGGAAGATATAAAAGTTGTCCTAAAAAATCCCAAATATTCCCGCATATTTTTTGCTTATAACATGCAGAGTTTTCCACCAAATTATACGAAACTTACAGAAAAAGTAGCAATACGTTAAAAAAGCATTGTGTAAAAATTTGGAATTATACTTTGAATATCAGAGAAAATATGAGTGTTTGTAGTAAATAATTTTTTACTGCACATGTGCGAAACGTAGCGTAATTTTTGTTTAATTACTTCAAAGCCAGATATGTAGAACAAATTTTATATAAATATTCCTGTCAAATACCATTAAGATTGAAAAAGATTGAGGCATTGCAGTGAGCACAATTTCAGCTTCTTTCTAAGAGAAACAAAATGATGAGGGTTTTTCCAGAAATTGATATTTTTAAACCTGAATCTTCGAATTATTTTACAGAATTTAATAAAGATTGAATATGCTGAAAACTCCGGCATATTATAAATAAAATTCATAATTTAAATTGCAGTTCGACGATTACCATCCGAAGATTCAAGTTTAAAAAATATCAATTTGTGGAAAAACCCTCATTATTTAGTTTCTCTCAGAATGAATCAGAAATTCTGTTCACTGCAATGCCGATATCTTTCTAAATCAAAATGGCATTTGACTCGATTTTTTTATATAAATTCCCCTCATATCTGGCTTTAAAGTTATGAAGGAAAAACGTCTCGCTAAGTTTCGCACATGCGCAGTCAAAATTTATTTACTACAAGTACTCATATTTCCTCTAATTCCAAATTTTTGCTTAATGCTTCTCTTACATATTGTCACTTTTTCTGTAAGTTTCGTATAATTTGGTGGAAACTCTGCATTTGATAAGCAAAACACTTACGGGGAAGTTTGATATATTATTAAGAAAACCCTTATATCTTCGAGAATATATTTTCTATGCTTACGAAAATGCATGTAAGCAATGTGCATATTAAGCAAAACCATTGAAGAAATTTTCAAATCATTATCAGCTTTCTATGGAACGGGATGAGCCCAGATTTTTTCTTGTTCATCAATTTTTAGTCGGACCCCTAAATGCCCTCGTGACAGAATATTCACTATAAAATGTAATTGAGAGTCCATTCTTTACGAAGTCGAAGTTCGAGGGTTATTGGTTGAGACTTTCCGGAGAAATTCTTAAAAATGTGAAAATCCGAAAGTGTCCAGATACTTTTGATCATATGGTGTATTAAGTAAATGGAGAAATGTAGTGTTCAAGGTGAAGAAATATAATCCGAAAACAATTTCCATAAATCAAATGCATTAAAACACATGAATTTTAACAAAGAGACAAAGCAAATGGCACATATCTAAATACAATACATTAAAAAAACAAATCTGAAAAAATATTAATACGAAGAGAGAAATAATTAAATCAAAAATTTAGAAGAAAACGTACACAATTATCAGTATAATGTGGGGGAAATATTGTCAAAGAATACTAAAAATGACAAAAAATGATTTTTGCTCTTGATAAAGTTAAAGAAAGGGAATTTGCCATGGTATATTACTTATTTGTAGCTTATTAAAGGATAAACGTTTTCAGGGAGAGAATTTGATACGTGACAGAATGAAGGGTTTGACATTTTGAACATTACAAAAGCAGAATTTAGGAGAGTAAGTTATAAAATGAAACATTTCAGATAGGTTTTAAAATTTCCGTCTCGAAGTACAAGCTTAAAATTAGGTACATATTATCAACGTTTAAATGTTTACGAATAACGAGAATACATTCTTCGTTGCAGTTTTGAGTACTCGATAAGATACAAGGCTTATTGAAAAATTATAATTAAAAGTAAAAATTTGATTTTATTGTGATTATAATAATATACCTCTGATAATCTAAGAAGAAAAAAGAGCAATAACATTAAAAACATAAAAATGAAATACGCTTAATTCACTCGTAAAGAGTCAACCCTAACGTAAGTGCCTTTTCATTTTTGTTGCAATGCTTTCTCAACTTATAAAGAAAAATGGAATAAAAGATGTGAGTATTCTACAGGAAGGAGTTTTAGATGAAAAAATAACTTACTTTCTGTTTTATTTAGCTTCGCATCTAGCTTTTCTGAGAAAAACAGAATTTCGAAAATTAGGAATTCCTTTCGCAGAGCGAATAATTTTTATTCTGTGTCTACAAAAGATGAAAAACAAAAGGATAAAAAATTCTCTTTTCTTGTTGAAATTTGTGCAAAGAAACATTTTCAAGATATTAGAATGGAATGATTTTCCTAAATAAATCTGCTCAAATTAAATAATTCATTAATTTCCATTTCATCTGTTATTTAGATAAAGATCCAATGATTTATTAAAAAAGACAAAGGCCGCAATTTTAGTGAATTACTGAGTTTGTAAAAATGATAAATCTTTTTTAGAAGAAATCAAATTCAATAACATTAAAACTCGGGTGAATGAAATGTGCTTTATTCACTTTTTAAAGAGTTAAAACTTAAGTAACTACTTTTTTCATTTTTAGGATGATGCTTTCTCAAATTACAAAGATAAATTCAATAAAATATGCGAGTATACTACAGGAAAGATTTCAGATAGAAAAATAACTTTTATCCAATTTTACTTAACTTCGCACCTAGCTGTTCCAAGAAAACTAGAGTTTAAAAACAAAGATTTCCTTTTGAAGAACGAAGAATTTCTATTGTGTTGAAAAAAAAGGAAAAAGGTAAAGGGGGGGGGGACTCTTAATCCATGTTGAAATTGGTATATAGAAACTTCCCTAAGGTTTTAGAACTGGAACGGTTTTCCCAAATACAATTTACTCAACGGAAAATAAGGAAAAAATGAATCCTTTTTATAAGTTCAATTTTTATCTCAGCCATAGGTATCTTGTTTGGAGACTCTTTGTCTGTTGTTTTATTCAACAGAATACCCTTTTACTGAGAAAAAGCACTCTACGACGCATTCCAGACACTGCATATGGGCATTATGAGTTTTATTTTTGCCTTTTACGTGTCCTCAAGGGGTGTGGGGAAATAAAATTCTTATTTTCCGAGTTGTTTCCGAAAGGTTTGAGAAAATGTGCGAAGCTGATTTATGTGTTTCGCGCCTCTTCTCTTACGTAACGGAACGCCGGTGGGAAATCCTATTAACAACCCGTAACTTCTTCCATGGAAAGTTTGTCAAGCGTAAAGGTGGAGTTGATTTCGAACAGTTTTCACTCTGGACGTAAGTGGTGTACGTTGTAAGCAACTTAATTTCGGGTGACGTAATGTAATATGTTTCCGAGAGCGAGGTTTGAAAGTTGCGATAATGAATTCTGTCTTTGGACATAATTGATTTTGGCTAACTTTTAAAAGGTATTTAAAAACCTATTTTGGGTGTAAATGAATTGATTTCCAGAGCTGAAATAACACAAAAGATAAATAATTAGTTCTAAGAGATAGTTTGAGAAGTTTTGCCAACTGAGAAGTTTTGACAACAAAGCTGCTGAAGGTATATATGTTAATTTGTCGAAAGGAGGGCAATGTTCTTGATATTCTTGCACATCATTTATTCTGGTTCGTACTTCTTGAGAGGACACAAGATGTTTCACAAAGAAGTTCCATTGTCTATGAAAATGGTGCAACTTATATATAGCGTGAATATTGCAAAACAATATTTAATTATTAGAACTAATTAAATAATTAGTTCTAAGAGATAGTTTGAGAAGTTTTGCCAACAAAGCTGCTAGGAGGTAATATATTAATTTGTCGAAAAGGAAGGGCACGTTCTGAAATATTCTAGGCACATCATTTATTCTGTAGTCGGTAGCTTCTTGAAGGACACAAAATGTTTCACAAAAGTTTCCATTGTCTATGCAAATAGTGCAAACTTATATGATAGCGATAAATGCCAAAACAATATTTAATTATTAGAACAATTAAATAATTAGTTCTAGAGATAGTTTGAGAAGTTTTGCAACAAAGCTGCTAGGAGGTATATATAATTTGTCGAAAAGGAAGGCAGTCTGGAAATATCTTATGCACATCATTTATTCTGTAGTCGGTAGCTTCTTGAAGGACACAAAATGTTTCACAAAAGTTTCCATTGTCTATGCAAATAGTGCAAACTTATATGATAGCGTGAATATTGCAAAACAATATTTAATTATTAGAACTAATTAAATAATTAGTTCTAAGAGATAGTTTGAGAAGTTTTGCAACAAAGTGCTGGGATGGGTAATATATTAATTTGTCGAAAAGGAAGGGCACGTTCTGAAATATTCTATGCACATCATTTATTCTGTAGTCGGTAGCTTCTTGAAGGACACAAAATGTTTCACAAAAGTTTCCATTGTCTATGCAAATAGTGCAAACTTATATGATAGCGTGAATATTGCAAAACAATATTATTCATTAGAACACTAAATAATTAGTTCTAAGATAGTTTGAAGTTTCAACAAAGCTTGCTAGGAGGTAATATATTGAATTCGAAAGGAGAGGCACGTTCTGAAATATTCTATGCCATCATTTATCTGTGAGTCGGTAGCTTCTGAAGGACACAAAATGTCACAAAAGTTCTCATTGTCTATGCAAATAGTGCAAACTTATATGATAGCGTGAATATTGCAAAACAATATTTAATTATTAGAACTAATTAAATAATTAGTTCTAAGAGATAGTTTGAGAAGTTTTGCCAACAAAGCTGCTAGGAGGTAATATATTAATTTGTCGAAAAGGAAGGGCACGTTCTGAAATATTCTATGCACATCATTTATTCTGTAGTCGGTAGCTTCTTGAAGGACACAAAATGTTTCACAAAAGTTTCCATTGTCTATGCAAATAGTGCAAACTTATATGATAGCGTGAATATTGCAAAACAATATTTAATTATTAGAACTAATTAAATAATTAGTTCTAAGAGATAGTTTGAGAAGTTTTGCCAACAAAGCTGCTAGGAGGTAATATATTAATTTGTCGAAAAGGAAGGGCAGTTCTCTGAAATATTCTATGACATCATTTATTCCGTAGTCGGTAGCTTTTGAAGGAACAAAATGTTTCTACAAAAGTTTCCATTGTTCATGCAAATAGTGTACAAACTTATATGATAGAAAGTTAATGTGTCATACAGTGAGGGTGCTGTCTAGGAGGTTCTATGCATATTATTTATTAAGTTGTCCTTGCTACCTTGGCAAAAGACGATGTTATGCAAAAGTTTAGGAAGTTAATACATACTGTCTAAGATTGTATAATAGTTTAAATATTGTAAAATGTACAACATTTGTATGAAAGGAAATTTATAGATTTGTCATACATGAAGGATATCTTCTGGAAGATTTTATGTATATTATTTATTTTGCAAGACCTGATAACTTTCCGGAAAACGCACTATGTTTTTCAGAAGCTTCCGAAATTAATACATATTGTGCAATGGTATAAGATAGTGTGAATAATATAAAATATATAAAATTATACTCTATCCTTGTACTATAATGGATCTCATCCACTAAGATTAAGCTCATTCCCAAGGAAAAATAAAAAAACTTGGCGTGTAACACGAACTGCGCGTTTGCAAAGTGGACTCTTCCGCAAACATTGTTTTTTTTTTCATTTTACACACCGCAATCATGTATTTTAATATATCTTTATAGAAGCATTATTAAAGATTATTTTTTGTACACTGATTTACCCATTTCATTATACTTATCAACTAGACGGTATTATTTATCTTTTGAAATCCTTTGAGTTTAATTATACGCAAAGAGATTAAACTTGTAGTTTTGTAATTTAATCTTGGGATGTTTACTTTAAAATGACTAAAACTCCCAGTTCCACCAAATATGTTGCTATTTGAGATAAGATATACTTCTGTTGATGTTGCATAATAGTTTGTATTGTGGGAAGACTATTTAGATGAAATTTTTGCTATGTGATTCAGAATTAAAATTGGTACTCCGGGTCGCTTTCATCAACAAAATATGCGACATCTCTCCTTTATCATGAATCACTGACTCATATACATGGTTAAGTATGATAGACTAAGAGGAATTAGAACCACAAAAGCGGTTAAAAAACATGAAGTGTCAAATTTCAAAATTAATTCTCTTTCGTATATCCCATGTTAATGGAATCTGCGGGAATGGTAATTTAATGGCAACATCATATCCATCATGTATTCTATTAAAAGCAACTAAGTGCAGCTCGTAATATATTTTAAGACTATGCCGTATTTAAATAAAACTCATAAAGATTGTTTATATAGATTTTATATATTTATAATAAAAACATGACATAAAATACTGAAATACAGTCGCTAATCTGCAAATGGAATTAACCCTTTCAGTCCCAAGCACAGAATTATTCATTATAAAATACTCATGTACTCTTTTTTAACCTAATATGAAATTTCAAAAAGAAAAAAATAAATAAAGGAACGTAAAAATTATTTTTAATAATTAAAAAAAAACAGCTGAAATAAAATATTTTAACATATTTCAAAATATAAGAATGAAATTGAACCTAGAATTTAATTTAAATTATGTTAAAATTAATTTTTATTTTGATTTTTATCGCTGAATGAAGTGAAGTTCAAAAAGCAAATTTTGAATAGATAAAGTTGATAGTGCCGACATTTATTAGAAAGAATAAAATATAATATATTTGAAAGAATGAATATATCTGAAAGAATATAATATATTTGAAAAGAGGAAGTGATATCCAGTTGGTATTAGAGGCAGGTTTGGATGGCGAACTAAAAATAAGGAAAATGATTATTCCAAATGGCATCACTGGAGGTTTAAAAGAACATTGTATGGAATTATCGAAATAAGTGCCCAGAATGATCGAACATCATCAAACATCAATCAGTCATATTTTGCATGTGCGTGTAAACCTGCCTTTCATTATTTAGAAAGCATGTAAAGCATGTTTCTATTATTTCCAATTATGTTTGCGAATATAAAAATCAAATTTTTGAACATTTCTTGCTGAACACATCAAGCATTTTCATATAATTTTTAATGAAATTGTCGTAAATTGTATTTAAAACTAATTTTATCTATTGTAATTTATTATACTTTAATTTTTGTACACATTTTTTAATATTATTAATGGAAACAAAACTATGCATACCAAAATAAAATTCCAGATCATTTAAAGGTTTTTCAGTTATAAACAAATAAATCAGGTAATATATTTTATGATTAAAATTAATAACATACTGCGCATAATAGAGAAGCTGTAGAGTATTATGAGATAAAGCTAATATTCACTTTTTTTCCATGAAGTGAAACCATTATCTTTTTCCAATGTTTTTCCCCACTGATTTAATGAGAAACTAATTACTTTGAGAGATTAACCGATAAAACACAATTTTAATAATATAATTCGCAAAAAAATATTTTCACTATAGAATTTCAGCTGTGATAATAAAATCATAATTAAATTAAGCATTAACTTGATATTTATGAGGGTTTTACCTTAATATTTAAAAAAATAATCCTGCTTTTTACTTTAAGAGAAAAGACGTTTAATTTTTAGATAGTTGAAGTTAATGTAAAAGGAAATATATGTTTGCATAGTTGAATTCTTCCGTATGTCATGCCCAATTATGCAAAAAGCCTCGTATCTTTTATTATTAAACACTGCATATAATAATTTCATAATAGGTATAAATAAAATAATAATGCGCTTCCTTTTATTTAATAAGTAATTAGACTATGCGGACTCCTTAAATTTCGTATTTGCTTATTAATATTAATGAATAAGCTGCATTTATTCGTGCATTAACATACTACTTTAGGATCTCCTACAGGAGTTTTGGAAATTTAGGAAAACATTTTTTGTTATTTTAATAAATTGTTGTTTTAATTTTTCTCTTGAAATAACGTATTAATAAAATAAAGTTCTAGTGCCATTTTAGCAGTTACTAAAACCCTGATTATGGGGATGAGTCATAGATCTGTGATCAGAATTTCAAGAATTCGACTCTTTATTCTAATTAAAATCTTTCGTGTATATGTTACGGTCAATGTGGTAATCGGTTTTATGCATGTAAGGCTCCAATTTATTTTTAACTTTATTTTGCGAATCAAAGAGTGAGTGGCAACGCAACAGAGCAACAATATTATGACATCAGAGTTATAAGAATCCTTATTCGCTTATCTCTATATGTATCGCTGTGTATCGTCGCTATCCGCATTTTCGTGAAATAAATATTATCCATTTATATAATATTTAGCTATATTTCAATTCTAAATTTATATTTAAAGTTATTCACTATCTAAACTGTTTCTTTTATACCTTATATGCATAATCACCGCGGTAATTATGAATAATAAGTGCATAAAAATACGTTTATCATGCATAATTACCGCTTAAAGATCCGGGTATTAAGCATAATAACCGATTTACAACATTGACAGTAACATATACATTCTACAAGTACGTCAAATTTTCATAATAGCGTGATGCAGATGTATGGTAAGTGTAGTAAGCAGATATTGTTTGCATTATACAGGGTTAGCCTAAATGATTCATTGGGTTTCAAAACACTGTGTAATGAGAGGTATGCAGCCTACAAAGACGGGCGATACATGACAAGATACATACACTCCCCAAGTTTAAAAGCCCGCCTCGTGGCTCGCTAGATGACAGGCCTGTAGAGGCACTGTACAAGATGGAGGCAATGCAAGAGAAGAGTTTTTGTGTGTTGGAATATGCAAAGTGTTCTTCGGTTACGAACGTTCAGCGTGCATTCCTACTCAAATACGGAAAAGCAGCACCTGTTCACCAAAGCATTTTGTATTGGTTGCGCCAGTTTTGTGAAACTGGTCCTCTGTGTAAAGGGAAAAACACGGGGCGACCGCGTGTCTCAGAGGAAATCGTGGAGCGCATGAGACAGAGCTTTGTGCGAGATCTGCATTCACTTGAATGTAGTGAATTGATTGATCGTGAGAAGTTTAAAAATGCAATTATAATATACGAAACAAAATCTAGTGATTGATGTGAAGCAAATAAATAAATAAATAAAGCTTTGTTAATCCAGCAAATATTAAGAAATTTTAAACATGTAGAGAATACATTCGCCGAAACTCGGATACATTCTTACTTTCCTTATATAAAATTATAAACTTTTCTAATCACTCTTTTTATACAAAGATAAAGAATAATTTCAAAATTTTTGTAATGGGGAAAAATCGTTTGTCATATGTAACGCTATAACACCGTAGCCAACCAAGTTTATATAAAATTATAGAGATTTAATTTTTATGAAACTCGAAGCAACAGATTCAAACATATAAAAAATATTTCTTGTTTTTAAGTATTGAATTTATTATTTGATGAGTAAATAAATTCACTTGATGCATTTGAAAAATAAACCTACAATTCGGGGAGGAAAAATTATTGAACGTGTTTCATTCATTCAAAAACTTATCAAACATGTGATCATTAAGTGTTTATGAAACGGATCTTAAATCAAATGGCAAAAGAAATTTTAAGTATATTCCTGCTATGAATATTACTATTGCAGAGGTCCTCATGACTGGACTTCCTAAAAATTCCTGCTCAATTTCTCTGACCAGTTTCCCCATGACTCCCTTATGGTTGAAGATAAAAAGATAATTCAATTAATCGTAACAACTGTTATATGACCTTCGATAGCGGCAATTGCTTAGAATTTAGGGACTGAAAAATGGATTTTAACCACAAATTACTACTGGTTATAAAAGTAAACTTGTGAAACCTTGTTGGAAAGCTGTCATCAGTTGTATTCTCTTTCATTATCATGGGTCCAATCCTTACGTAACCAGAGGAGGACATAGCAGAAGCCGAAGAATGAAATTTCTCTTTTCTTATATATCCGAGAATCTACCTTCGCTTTAATGTTTGTCGACAGTAATTTTGGAAATCAGCGGTACTGTCTGTAAAAAAAAACAAAAAAAAACAGAATTTGACGACTGGAAATAGCTCTATTCATAGAGATTTTGGATAATGCAGAATCAATTTACATAAATTGCAATGTATGAGATAGAAATTACTTAGAAAAAGACATTCTGATTGATTTAAGAAAAAATGTTATCTCTTAATAGATATTTCCGAAATGTGTTTAATAATGTCTTAATTCTAATTTTCAAACAATGTCTTTTGATTCTAATTTCTCTTACAACCTAATTTCGTGCAATATTCAGTTACACGTTATCAGTTCCCTTCAAGTGAGTTCTGCTTCAGAAAGACTTCAAAATGATTTTCATCAGCAAAATGTGTTTGAATTTGTAAATGTTTCGCTGATTATTACACAAAAGATATCACAAAGTTTTGGGGCTAGCTCTGTACTCCTTAACTAATCACTCTACAGAAATGTGATTGCAGCATCCTGCAGTTATGGCAAACACATGATTGTGCTCACACCAAAAGTTGTTTTCTACAACCATTACATTCCAGAATTGTTGAAGTAACTGTCCAGGCTGCGGATGATCGACAATAGTTACTGAAAATTTAGCTGAGCCATACTTTAAAAGCGACCAAAAAACAGATTAATAATTAGCGGGAGTGCTTTCATTATGACTTTCTGGTACACTTCCACAATATGGCACATATTGTGTTCAGCTTCGTCCTTTAGTGCAGTGGTCCGCAAACATCTTCATTTCCGACCCCCTCACTTTGTGTAAAATTTTGCCGCGACCCCCTCCCCCTGAGAGGTCGCCACCACGGTTTTTGAAGGAACGCCTTATATATATTTTTTATTTTCAATTAAATTTCTTTGAATTTAGCGACCCACAAAAATTTTCTCGCGACCCACGGTTTGCGCACCACTGATTTAATGAGGAGAATAGAATATGGATTTTAAAACTGTACATCTTCTCCTTCTGGCCTCTTTGGTCTAAAATACGACACATATCTTCTAGTTATATAGGTCAAATATTAAAACTAAGGATTTTAGCTTGTAGTATTTTTTAAGTATCGCGTTTATATACACATGGAAAGACAGTTGACTCTATGACTGATTTGACCCGAAATTTCATGTAGATCTACAATTCTCATGATCAAAATGGACACAAAATTCCATCATATACTAGTGCGTCGTTTCGTGTATGATTTATTGTGATCCCATGCACACAGATGGACAGATACACAAATTTCCCATAGGCGGATTTCGTCCAAAATTTCATTCATATATACGATTTTGAAGTAAAGAACACATATTAAATTTCTTTTGTCTACGCTATTCTGATACATTTTTGAATTATAGTCCTAAGAGTCCAACAGACCTAATTAAATTTCTTCTTTTTTTAAACCAAGGAAATCTGAAAAGCGGAGATTCATCAAAATATCACTGGCGAAATTTTTAACAGTTATAATACTTTGCTTCGTATACAACAATGAAAAAAATGCATAGGAAAATAAAAGGTCCAGTCTATTGAGTGAATTTATTTGGTCAAAATTTTGTTCTCTCAGTTGTTATCGCTTCTAACCAGCAGTTCGTTTGCCTCTCTCAAAACTAACCGAAACGCTCACCACTAGTCTTAGTAATCATTTTTATTAATATCGAAGCATCTAATTCTTAATTATTACATTTCCAAAGTATGTATATGTATGCAGATACTGAACTGAATATAGAGAGACATTTTTTTTTAATATAGCATAAATTTCCACAATTTTCAATGGTATTATCGAGAGTAAAATTATATCAGTCATTTAACAAGGATATCTACACACGCCACTTTTCCTCTTAAAAAACTCAAATTTATTCTTTCCACCCTCCGGCGACTAATGCTTGTACGCTCTGAAAGAAATTGCTACCTAAACAACTGGCTACCGAAGAAAGAATTTGAATTAGTATTTCATCAAATATTCAACATCTATTACCTGATAATGTGAATATATATTTCTTCAAAAACCTTGCATTTATCTTTGTTATTTTCAACGTTACTCCTGACAAGTAATTCCAAACAATTCTGCTCAATAAATAGAACTATGAATGGATAAACATGAATTCTTTCGAATGTTTATTTTAACTATGCCCAAGCTTTTCAAATATTTAAATGAAAGGTTATGCATTTACGATATGTTTTGCATATTTGTTTATTTATGATGCGACTATCAAAAAGTTTTATTCCCCTATTTTTAAGAACTTGAATTTTGAACAATGTTTGTGATTTATTATATTGTTTATTTTTTGGAATATTGAAAAGGAGAATTTTTTAAGACTATTGCTTTTTTAAAAATTCTTATTTAAATTAACTTTTTTCATGCCTGAGAAGATAGAAAATTTTGAAATTTTGTATTACTCATGCATTCTGGATGGTCATATACACATTTAATATCTCCAGAAATTAATTATCAGTTAAACGATTATAACCCATTAACCGCTCACGTTGCGTTGTCGCAACGGTCAAAATAAATGCTTATAAAAAATTATCTACCTAACAACTTATATGTTAATATCAATTTTTGAGTGGGCATAATATGGACAATATTTCAGTAAAAAATATTTACCTTTAACTATAATTTTATTTTTAAAAATGAGTTCCAAACTTAATATACTTTTAACGGAAACTTCTGTCCTTGTCTTTCCGTAGAAAAAATACAACTAGAAAAGCATGTGTGTTAGAGGTGTTGTTTTGTATGTCAAGGTCACTACTTATCACAAAATTCCATCAGTCAGTTGTTTGTGGTTTATCAGAGGGGGTTGAAAAAACGGCAGCAGGAAAAGAGTACTTCAGTCACTTACTCTCACCATTAGACACTGTGTGAATTTTTCTTGTTCGGTGAGCAAAGAAATAACTGAAACGAGATATGTTACATTAGAAGATGCTCTTCAAAGATTTTTTTGATGATGATGAAAAGAGTGAAATTGATTTCATTTTCTGGAGAAATAACAAAAAGTTGGTGGCGAAGAAGAAGAAATGATAATATGTTGAATAATCATAATCTTACAATGCTACACGCCCATTATTGATTTGATTTGATTTGATGTGACTTTCTCTGGCACAAGATCCTCAAATGGGATAAGCTGCGCCGAAAACCAAGAATCTGTACAGAAAATAAGTGCTTAAAAGAATCGTTAGTTAAAATCCAAGTAAAAAAGTGAGATGAATCAACCGACAGTACAAAGTTACTAAAACAAGACATTTAAAAGAGATCAGATCAAAGATAAGAAAACTAAATATCATGGAAAACACCAATGTCCTTCAAGTACATGAAGAGGTTAAAATGTGGAATTTGTCCCAATAAAAATGACAAGTCGAAACTGCTTGAGCGAAAGTACCTCAACCGACGTCTATCAACAGCCACACAGTCTGTTAAGATGTGTTTGACAGTTAGTATGTCACCACAATGGCTACATGTTGGAGGAGAAGCCGCAAAGAGCAAATATTTATGTGTCAGTCGTGTATGCCCAATACGAAGTCTAGTTAACACGACGTCACAGCGTCTGTTAAGTTTCGTAACCCAATACGAGAGAACCGGTTTAATGACATGGAGCTTGTTATTTGTTTCCATATTCCATTTTTCCTGCCACTGGCAATGGCACCACTGATTGACGGCAGATCGCACATCAGCATAAACAATTGGTCGTGTCAAGAATTCTGTAGCCGACTTTGCAGATTTGTCTGCCAATTCATTTCCGGTAATGCCAACATGGGAGGGAACCCATGAAAATAGAATCCGAGCCCCTTTTGAAAGTAAATGCCTATAGAAGTCTTTAACTTCTTTAATGAGTGGATTACGAGTTGAGGAGCTACGTAAAGATTCCAGAAGACTCATAGAATCAGTGTATAAAATGGATTTTCTAATTTCTAGTTTTCTAATTTCGTGCTCATCAATGTACTTGAATGCAAAATAAACAGCCGTAATTTCTGAAGAGAATACAGAAGTAAAAGAGTGTAGTTTATAACTGATGATGTGACCATTAGTAAAAAATGCGCAGCCAACATGGTTCAAGGATTTGGAACCATCCGTAAAAACTGGTTGATAAGACTGATAAAATTGTCGATGTTGATTAAAAAGTGAAATTAAAACTGAGTTGTTGGAGTCTGACTTGGTAAAATTTCCAAAAGGGTTAATGTAAGAAATGCTGTTCTCCATCCATGGAGGATGGCCACAAAAATCAGTTGTGTGAACCTTTACACCATGAAAAGTGTCTGGAAGTATATTATGCATACGCAGTCCGAAATGAGGGATGCATGAGGGGCGGGCATTTAAGAGGCGATTATTATTGCCATTTAATAATGTCCCACGTAAAGGATGCTTGTCGTTTGACAGAATCCGAAAGTAATAAGAAAGAGACAATTTATCTCTTCTAGATGATAATGATGGTTCAAAAGCCTCCGCATATAAACTAGGTATAGGAGATGTTCGGAAGGCTCCTAAACACAGCCTTAGAGCTTGATGATGAACATAATCAAGGCGTTTCAAGTAAGAAGGTCGAGCAGAGCCATATACGACACTTCCATAGTCTATCATAGACCGGATGATGCTTCGATAAACACGAAGCAAACATGAACGGTCTGCTCCCCAGGAAGTATTGGATAGAGTTCTTAAAATATTTAATGATCGAAGACATCTCTTCCGTAAGCTGGCAATGTGCGGAAGGAAAGTCAAACGTTTATCAAATACTATACCCAAAAATTTATAGTTATCTTGAAAACGAATGGGGACACCACTCAAAAACAATTCTGGATCAGGATGAAGTGGCCGTTTGCAAAAGTGTATGCCTATTGTTTTTTGTGCAGAAATAGTAAACCCGCTTTTATTTGACCACTCAGCAATATTGTTGATGGCTGTCTGAAGCTGTCTTTCTATGAGTTGCATGTTGCGAGCATAACATGAAATGTGCAAATCATCAACGTAAAGATTTTTTTGCACAGTTTGTGGGATTACTGATAAAATAGGATTGATAGCTAAAACAAAAAGGGTTACGCTTAAAACACAGCCCTGAGGAACTCCTTCTTCCTGGCAAAAAATGTTGGAAAAAGTATTCCCCAGTCGGACTCTAAAAAACCTTTGCTTTAAAAAGTTTTGAACAATTATAGGTAAATTTCCTCTAAAACCAAGATCATATAGATTTTTCATGATGCCATACCTCCAAGTACGATCATATGCTTTGTAAATATCGAAGAAAATAGACACTAGATGATTTCGTTTTAAAAAAAGCAACGCGAATATCTGTTTCCAATGATATTAAATCATCAATTGTGGATCGTGACTTCCGAAACCCACTTTGGAAGGGAGATATGTATTCATTCTTTTCTAGGATGTGTACCAATCGTACATTTACTATTCGTTCAAAAAGTTTACACATGCAACTAGTTAGGGCTATTGGTCGATAATTTAGCGGATCCTGCGGGTCTTTACCCGGCTTCGGTATCGGAATTATAAAAGCATGTTTCCAACAATCTGGAAAAACATGTTCTTTCCAAATGCGGTTAAACATGTAAAGAATATTTAGAAGCGAGTGTTCTGAAAGATGTTGAAGCATAGAGTAGGTTACCTCATCAGGACCAGGTGAAGTGTGTTTAATAACAGATAATGCTGTTTGCAGTTCAAAGATAGTCAGGTCACTGTTGTAAGATAGATGTTTTGTCGTCTGGAAGCGCAACTTAATGCGTTCCATACGATTTTTATGCGTGAGGAAAGGTTCGGTATAGTTACTTGCTGAGAAAATAGAGGCAAAAGCTTCAGCAAGAACATCCACCATTTCTGAAATATTACGAACCTCCTGACCGTTCTTTCGCAGACAGGAGATGCGTTTTTCGGGATAAATACCGCACGCCCTTCTAACATTTTCCCACATATCTTTTCCTGTAACAGAGGAATTAATACTGGACACAAATTTAATCCAGTGTCCACGTTCACTTTTCCGCCTAGCCCACCGTGCGATGCTTTTAGCTCTTTGAAAGGCTATTTGATTAGCCGAGTTTGGATGTCGCCGGAAAATATTCCAGGCTCTTCTTTGGTCACGATTGGTATCAGTGCAATGCTTATTCCACCATGGTTTCCTATTCTTAGGGAAGCTCAGTCCCGATTTGGGAATACTGGCATCTGCAGCTGAAATGATGGTTTTAGTAACCAAGTTAACTACTTCATTAAGATTTTCACCCTCCACCATGTTGCGAGTAATCAATGCTCTTAAAGTGAAATTTGTCCAATCAGCTCTATGAAACAAGTAGCGTGTTGGACGTTGAGCATCGTTAGAACCGACATTCACACGGTCCAAAAAAATTGGGAAATGGTCACTGTCACGCAAGTCAACTCCAACTCTAAAGTTAAAATAAGGAGCAAGAGACGGCGTGCATAGTGCAAGGTCCAAAGAGTGGAAAGTTCTACTTCGTTGATGGAAGTAGGTGTCTTCTCCATTGTTAAGTAGGCAAAGGGAGTGAGTATTAACAAACTCCTCAATTTGTCGTCCACGAGTATTTGTATTCTTACTGCCCCACACTGGGCTATGACCATTAAAATCCCCAATAATGATAAAAGGAGTAGGCAATTCATCGACTAATCTGTCGAGATCTCTGTCATTGACACTAGTACTCGGTGGCAAGTACAGGGTGCAAACAGTTACTAAATTGGAAAGCATAACTCTAACCGCTACAGCCTGCAAATTTGTATGTAAAGTGACGACAGATGAAGGAGTATCATGGGAAACTAGGAGAGCAACCACTCCAGAAGCTCGACCAGATTCATTTTCATTATCTTTTCTGACAAGGCTATAGCGTTTGATTTTTGCAACATCAGCAGGTTTCAAGTAGGTCTCTTGAAGTGCAATGCACACTGGATGCACTTCATAAATCAAGTCTTTAATGTGGCAAACCTTGCTGCGGAAACCACGGCAGTTCCACGAAACCACGCAGGCCATCAAGAACAATTTTTATCTGGAGGTTTTTTAGGCTTTTCTCTACTTTTTGTAACGTTCTTAGAAGCAGAAGTTGAATCCAGTTCCATATCAGATTCAGAAGAAGTATTTGATTTCAAAAAATGTTTGGCATCCAGAGTTTTCTTGGAGCTATTCTCAAGAGGTTTTAATTTTTTTTTATTTTTTACAATGTCAGTTTTAGAATTACTAGGAGTTGGTTGCTTTAATTTTTTTTGGCGAATTATTCTTCATACTGCTAGTAGCTGTCGGAGCAGCAAAGAACTTAGATTGCAATGTTGAAAGGGGAATAGATACTGGTAGTTGCAAACTATTTTTTGGTTGCATTTGAACTGTAGAAGAGTAGGAAACACCAACTGTCGGAGTTCTATCCTTTACAATTTGTCTTGCTTCAGGAAAAGTAATATTCCTTTTAATTTTAACTGCAATAACTTCTTTTTCAAATATCCATGTAGGACAAGATTTAGAAGATGCAGCATGGGGACCAGAACAATTTCTACATTTGAAAGTGTCAGAAGTACAAACATTTATTTCGTGCCCAGATTCAGCGCAGTTACCACAAACAGGGTCAGTACCCCGACACGACTGTTGGGAGTGCCCATACCTCTGGCATTTGAAACACCGAAGAGGATTGGGAATATAGGGACGAAGTTTGCAATTTATGTACCCTGCTTTTATGGATTTTGGCAGTACCGGTGTCTGAAAAGTTAAAACAACGTGTTGAGTAGGGATAAGTCGACCGACACTTCGAATGTTTATACGACGAGCGGCACAAACATTTTGATCACGTAGTTCTTCCACGAATTCTGCTTCTGTAACATGTATAAAATCAGGGTTGGAAAGTACACCACGAGAGACATTCAGTGTTTTATGAAATGACGTTTCGACTGGAAAAGTACCCAGATGCGTTAATTTGCTAATTACTGAAGCTTGTTTAGAGTCAACTTGTACTAGAAGATCACCAGATCGCAATTTCTTGACATTTTGTATTTCACCAATACATGATTTAAGGAGTTTCTGTACCAGAAAAGGGGATACCGTATGAAAAGTGTTTGGAGTGTTGATCAACATGTAACAAGTAGATGAATTGGCTTCGACGACGAAAGACAAGGAACCCATAAGATATTGGTAAAGATTCGGGCTCGGCGGCATCGCCCACCACGGAGCCCAACAAGGGATAGCAGCCACCGGCTCTGGGCATTCCCAGCCTCGGCGCTTACTATGATGCTAGCCGATACCTATACGCTGGGAGTCACCCCCGGGGACAGTGACCACCCTTAACGCCAAGCTCAAGGAGTGACCCCTTCGCTTGATCCCTAGCAGTCTAACCACAGAGGTGGCTAGGTACCAGCCGATTGATACACTGGGGTCCACAGTGCACCACCCGTCTAATGGGTCGCCACGCACGGCCAACACGTGGGAGTATTTTGCCGTCCATGAGAAGCAGAAAGCAAACAGAGCGGCGACAGCTTCTCATGGAGAGCTCCCTCGCCTTCTCTCGAGGGAAGGAAGGGAAAAGCAAAAACATAAGGGAAGGAAAAACTAGAAAGGAGAGCAGACAGTAGGGTACCTCGGGGTCGTGAAGCCCATCACAACTGGAGAAGATGTGCCCCTGAGGGGACGCCCATTATTGAAGAACGTTGATGAAGAAGGTTTTTGTCTCACAATCTCTCAGCATGTTTTAATCCAGCTAACATTCCGCTGGCCATAAAATGTGCCGCGTCATTTTAATGTTGAAATCAAATGCATATTTTACAGGAGGAATAAGAAATTGAAGATAATGCCGACAACATGGAATTAGAAGTTACATTATATATACAGTTATTTGACTCCATTAGGAACATTTATGTATACAAGAAACAGAAGAGGTCCAAGGTCACTAATAGAACATGCGTTAAATATCTACACAATCTTAAGTTTTAAATTGCTTTGTTAAGAGAACCATGGATATAAAATGACGCAAGATTCAATTGAAATCATATTCCCGGCGAACACGCTGGTCGCCAAAGGCGGCTAGTTGGAAATAATTAATCGTAAATCCATACATGTATATCAGTCAAGATGTATTATTTCAATCATATGAACAAAATTTATGAATAGTTATTGTTCTTTCATTGCTTCAAAATCTAAAATTTGTCGCACAATCTCGTCCTATTGAACAGTATTACGCAAAAGTGAAAGGAGTTAATTTATGCGTCAATTAAGCAGCCAATTATAGTATTGGTATCCGTGGAAAAATGTAGAAATTCCAATATTTACTAATTAAGTTGATGTAACCTTGACAAATGCGTCGGGAACATTAAGATTGTCTATTACTGAAAGTAAAAAAAAAAAACATCTCTCTTGGATTTTAGACGTGAATTTGCATTATTTCTTTTGCACACTCTCTTGGAAAGAAAAGTGGAGATTTATTATCCAGTCAATCAGCAACTGGAAGACCCAGTAAGTTCAGTATTTAAAAGCCATTATATGGAGAAGGTGGGCCTTTTTTATAAAGTCCGAAGCAAACAGTGGACTGCGTTATAAGCATAGTCTAACTGTTTATCGATGCAAAGTTTATAATATAGTGCACTTCATGATTGTAGTAAACGTTTCGTGCTAAAAGCTATTTACTGCAAATAATGAGTTATTTTTTTTAAAAAAAAGCTTAAAATTTGATAATAAATTAATTGCCTGGTAAGTGATTTATAGCTTTACAAAACACATCAAAACTAAAATAGTTTTCTAGTTTCCAACTCTAAGATATTTCCTCATATGTTCAATTGAACTTACTTAAAATCCATACTCTTACCCCACTGACGTTGCGTGAACACACCATTCGATTTTTCAAAAGCTAAGACGATCTTTGCCAATTTTACTATAAATTAATGTTATATAGGTTCAAATCATCAATTAATAATATTCATATAGTAAAAAATTCCTCGCTTATAGTTCTGGCGTGTAATGGGTTAATTTAATTAAATTATGATTTCTTACTAGTGGTGCCACCTGGTAGTGAACTCCAGAAAAATTGATTTCAAGATTCTTTAACATTAATAATAATGAATCATAAATTCAAGACTAAACAGTAGAAATAATTTGCTATGTAGCATATTAATAAAAACTGGTTTTTAAAAATTTTTATTACATTTATTTATTTCAAAGATATATTTGAAATCCTGCAATCATATATAGTTTGATAATTAATTATTGACTTTAATTAATTATCAAACTATTATATCAATAAATAATTTTGTAAATAACCATAAGAAGCAAAATGGTTCCGATATTCCAAGGAAAGCTTATAAAACATATAAAAAGTTATCACCATGTAATTAATTTTTACATTAAAACCAGAAAGTGATAATGCTGAATTTCTTAGTTTAAAGAAATTAATTTCTGTTGCAAAACCAGCCTTGATGTTTTGGTGAGCGTAATTCTGTTAAAATTTCTCTGAATTCAAAATATTTACGAAATAAATCAGGAGTGGAACTTTATAAGGTGTGGACACACAAAAAAATGTGTTTTCAAAATTCTTATATGAATTATGAAAAGTAAACAAAAAATTTGCATTATTTTTAAAGCATCTCCGCTCATTAAACCTTTTCTGTTAAATATGTATTAATACTTTTCGCTTAAGTTAAACTGTCAATCGAAAAATAATTTTTTTAAATTTCCGATACTCATAAATCTGACACTAATGTATGAAATAAATGCAGTGATATATTTAACATCTCTCTTTATGCTCTGTTTTTCTTGGAGAAGTTTCTCATGGTTAAATCATTCAAGTAAATATAAATTAAATTAAAAATATTTTTTTCAGAAATCATACTAAATTTTAACGACGTACTGCAGGTCCCCCAACTCTTCTCAATAATAACTGGATTCATTTACAGGCACACAATTTTGAATCTGAATTTATTATAGGATTGACAATAAACAATCACAAAGTTGATTCGCACCTATATTTTGCGAATATTAATTCGTAAATTAATAAAAATTTATTCTTCATAGAATCCGAAAGCGAAAAAAAAGGTTCCAAGTGCAAACGAATATTTTACCAAACTAGATTTCATCAAAAATACGAATGCTCTCACATTGAATTACATTTGAAATCTCGATCTCGTAGTGCACCTTTCTTGTTTTGGATTTATTTATTTTTGAATCCGAATTCTTACTGTCAGTTATGAAGAAAAACATAGCGAGGGTTTTATAAAATTGGTTTGCTTAGAAATGGAATGCAGATTATTGATAGAATTTTGCAGACATGATGTCTGAAAAATGGAATCTAGCAAATCTTCGCTACTGACAAGCGAACGGATTTAGGGAAGGTGATAGAAAATCATATCATGCGTACATTTTACGAACCTTTTTATAATGGTCTCTGAAAATCCACCGTAAGATTTAAAATCTCTGAGGCATTGTATTTGGGTTATTTGATTTTGGAAAGAAATATTGCATTTGTTGGAAAATTTGAAATTGAGGACAAATAGAAGATATTGAAATATTTGTGTGCGTTATATGTAGGTGGCTTTAAAAATGCTGGAATGAACTCATACATTTCATGAATTAAATAAAATATTTACTTGAATAGGCATAGATGGTTCATAGAATCAGCTTTTAAAAATGAGAACCTTCTTAATTTTGAAGTAAAACCAAATCTGTTTTAATTACCAGGAAATATCAATAATTCACCAAGCAATAAATTCTTAGACCATTCGAGTAATATGGTAATGGCAAGATGAACGTAACTGCACATATATTTTAACATTGTGAGCGCAGTGATCTTTTAACGCAGTACAGTGACGTCATGTATTTTATACAAATATACAATACAATACTTTCTCGTATACAAAGAGAAAGTATGGTAATCGTCAAAAAATTCGAACTCGAGATTTTGATGAATCTCCACGTTTTAGATCTCCCTGAGTCAGAAAAACACAATTTTGGAATTATGCCTGTTTGTAAACACTATCCCATGTCCTTTCAACTGGTTCAGTCGCCATAATGGCATCAGCCACAGGGACATAGTGCGGAGTTCCGTCTGTGAACAAGATAATTCAAAAACAGTTAGAGCTAGAGGGTTGAAATTTGGTATGTAATCTTTACACATAATTTGTATGTTTCTATTAAATTTTGGACAAAATCCGTCCGAGGGAGGTTTGTTTGTCTGAGTTCATGTGAACACGATAACTCAAAAACTTACATAGTTAGATAGATAAAATTTGGTACAAAGTTTTATTATCAATATAAAATTTTAGGCCAAACCCGTCAAAGGGTTTACTATCTGTCGGTCTGAATAATCGCATGCTTGTGAACATGATAGCTCCTAATCGCTATGATTCAGATAAAGAAAAACTGGTATGAAGTCTGCTAACATTAATTGTAGATCCATTCTCAATTTTCGTTTCAGTCGGTTGAAAAAAAGGCGTTAAAATTGCATATTTGGTTTTCTTCGCCATACTATGGCGACAAAAAAAGATGTCGCGACCATTTGGCGCGTTTTACTGCTGTTTGGCTTATTTTTTCTCCGCCTGTGTTAGAGAATATACGAGAAAGTTTAGAGGAGACTGTGTGTGTGTGCTCCCGCTGCTTCCTTCTTCGAGATGCACAAAGAATACCAAAATTAAATTAGCGCTGTGCACTAGTGCAGGCCATGTAAATTATAAATTAATTTAATTTGTGAATGAAGATCACTGTCAGATTCAGCAATGCCAGCAGACAGCTCGTTCTTCGATTTTCCCGTGCTTTTTCAAACTATGGCGATTTTTGTCTTAAGCTTCTTCGTATAAGTGATTTGAACATGCATTTCGGATCTCTATCCTCCAACAAATTAGGTCCGATATTTCAGAGAGATATACAATATTGGTGCTTAAACATCACAAAAATTTCCTTTATTTACCTTCTTGCTCTTCATGAGTTGATGCATGCGCAGAATAACAGACAGTTATAATAGGATTTCAAATAAAATTTGATAAAGATTTATAAATCTGGTAATAAAACCGTATATGGAATTTCATACACCGAGCTTGCACAATGTGTACATATACACCGACGCACATACAAGACTATCCATTGAAAATATTCGTCGAGAATATGATAACGATGGTGAAAAGACTATATAACGAACTGAATTTGACAAACTCGTGCCATATTTGAAATATCTGGTTCACAGACAGATTGACAGACGTTATTCTAAAAATATTTTTGTTGTAAATTCTTGTAAGAGATAATAAATAGTTATGATACTTTAATTTCAAACTCTTCATTATAGTTTGGTCAAATATTTATTTTTTTATATTCATTAAAAGATTCGATTAATTACACTGATAATAAAAATCGCAGTAATTTTTACTTTTAAATTCCCACATTAGATATTTTTGAGCAAAATATCTTTCGCAAAATAATTAGGAATCTATTCACAGTTGTATCATTAATTTTAAGTTCATCAATCACTGAAGGACCAAGAAGTAATTGTCTCACTGTTCTTGCTTTTCCACATAAATACTTTTGTCCACTTCCTAAAATTACTTACTCGGTTCACTCGATTTAATTTGGCCGACCAGCTGAAAACTCCTTCAAGTAAGCTGTGTTGATGGTGATTAATGATTTTTGAAGTATTTTGGAGGGTGTTCAATTTATCGCATTGGCATTGCAATTGTAGAAGAATCCTTCAATAGTTGCGGTAATAGGAGAAATCTAACCTTCGATCAAACACTCCAACGGTCCCTTAAATAACGAGTAACTATAAAGCTGTAGATAGAAAAATAATTTTTTCCGATTCGAAGCTGACTCTTTTCGGGTTGAGTATTGTACAAATACCCTTTCAATGTTTACAAATGAAGCACTTTAGATTATTGTTTAAAGATGTTTGCAGCGTTTTCTATAGGTTGTAATATTCGTAACGAATAAAAAAAACATATATTTGTAGAATTATTAAAATATCTAAAGAAAGAAATTAATTAGATTAAAAAATCGTTTGGTCGTAAAAGAAATTAATTTTAAAATATCGTTTGGCTGGAAAAGAAATTAATTAAAAAAATCGTTTGGTATTAATTCTTTTCTAAAGGGTATGAAAATAGTGTGGCAACGATACATTTGTCTTTTTGTTAACGTTGCCTTGCAACGAATAAGAATAACAATTAAAAGATGGAATTCGATGCGAGTCAGTGATGTAACGTTTGTGATGTAAGTGAATGTGTTTGTTTTACATGTTTGCGCTGTGGAAAACGTCCAATAAATATATTATTTTTGATAAAGAAGGTTCTACGATTCTTCATGCTATGCTGAAATACATCAGTCTTTTCGAAATAAAAATATAATATAAGGCTCTGCTCCTTTCTTGCTAACGCTCACCAACCTCCGTTCCATTGTCTTTAAACGTCCTCATATTGTCACGATTAATGTGTCCATTCAGGTGTTATCTTTGTTTTCTTACCAGAGTTTAAAATTGCTTTATCTGGCACAAATATCTCTCGTATAACTTAGAGACGAGATGCTAATCTAACGAGACAAAAGTTGTTTGAATGGCATAAAACTGCCAAAATATACGCCTTTAGGCGTAATTATAACTTTTTCTATTCATCCTTTTAAAACACGTTTACTTAACTTGACTTGTTTCATGTTTGCACAGATGGAAATTTTTTAATCGATTTTTCAATCTCATTCTAATGTGCTAAAGTTTTGCAATATTTTACATTTATTGATTCTCGATTATAATACACTATTGTAATATTTTCAGAGCTTCATCATGAGTTAATAGATTGATTTAGTTAATTTCTGATTCAATACTAGTGACGCAACCTGGAAGTGATTTTTACAAAATTATTTCAAGATTTCAAAATATTGGGTAATGAATTATAAATAATGTCTAATAGTAGAAATTTATTAAGTACAGAAATGTAGTTTTTAGCTCTTTAGCACACTAAAGAAAATGTTTTTTAAAAGTTGTTTCTATAAAATTTATTTACATAAGTGTTTCTTCCTAATCCTTTTAGAAATGGTGTATTACTGTTGATTTCTGTACTAATTGGAGGAAAAGGGTACATACCAATTCTCAAATTTTACTTTGCTTTGTTTATTCCTTTAAAACGTTTTTGCTGTTTAGTGTTTTAAAAACGTTTTGCGTTCAGTATCAGTCTAAATGTTAAGTGTAACCTTAATATATGTTTGTCTGTGCTTTTTCAATCTAATTACGATATTAAATTCCTCAATTCCATTCTGTGGCTCATTTACTGACCAGAAAATGCCATTTTTAGAAACATTTATGTCTTTTTATTTAAGAGGCAAATAGTTTTACTTTGTAGCAATATGTATTACAGATTGCTTCCATTAAACTTTACAACCCATCATCATGAAAAAAAACTGCATATCCTGATTTCAATCGTGCTTGAAGGACAACTAAAAAGACGCAAATGAGCTTACGTAGACTTTTATATGTGGGCTAAAGCTACGAGATGTAATCTTTGTAATCAGAGGAACAATTGCTTTTATCCATCAAGATAATGGATTTTTAGATAAAGTTGTTTTCATGGTGCAAAAATATTGAAATGGATTGGTGATCATAAAATAATGGATTTTCTTTACTTTGAAACAAAAGGAATTATTTTGCCGTTTATGTTTACAACCGGAATAATGCAGTCATTAACAGCGAAGGCTGGAAACTTTCATAAATTGAAAGTTAATGCCTGGTATGTAGACATAACAAATCAAACCTGGATTAATTTGGATTTGAATTCAACAATATTTTTCCATTTCAAATGAATTCTCCTTATTTAAATGAATCAATTTGTTAATTTTTTAATTGTGAATTATTCATTGTAATCATTGAAGCTTTGTTATCTTTGAAATTTATGTTCTCAACAGAAATAGTCGGAAATGTTTTATTGAATTTAATTCAATGACTCAAAAATAAAATCGCTTTCTGTGATTTCAATATGCAGGCTTTAGTAATATGTAATTCAAATTAAGTTGTTAGCTCATTAAATTCTAATGGTAATTACAATTTAAAATGAGCACTATGAAGTGTTCTATTAAATTATCATTGAATCATTATAGCCTTGTATTTATTAACACTTACACTCTTTTTTTTATATCTTGAATTGTTTTAATACATGCCATTTGAGAATTTCTTAAATTAATTCTCCCACTTCGCTTATTATTTATGAATTCCATGACATTTCAATAATAAATAATGTGCTGATTGTGAAATTAAACAAATCTGGTGCAGTATTAATATAAAATTTCGGTTTAAATTAAAATTGGCATAATTTGAGCACGCATGTTATTTTTATTGTGAATTTTCTTTGATTTAGTGGAAATTAATAACTTCAGTCTAGGTTTCAAGAAATATTCAATTGTTTCTTTTGTACAGAACATAGAATGCAAAGCACGTTTCACTTTTTGTTGATTTAAACATATATCACAAAATTCCAAGCTTCCAATACTGGGAAGATGTACTGCTTATCATTCCATGACTGCAATAAAAAGTATGTTTAAGAAATTCAAAAAATCCCTACACAAACTTCCTAACTGAATGGTATTGAATTTTTATTAGTTTTAGGCTTGATAATCGAGAATTTTGTCATATAAAATTAATACCGAATTGACATAATTCTCTACTAAAATCGTAAAACTCCTTTTTGGCTTGTGTGAAGAAAGTAGAAGCAAAGGCAAAAAGAATTGTAAACACAGAAGGTTTTACCTTACTACAAATCTAAGTATAACAGCTAGAAAGCCATTGGAATCATAGAACATTAACGCATGTCAAATTAGCTTTTAACTATGTAACGAACTTGTTGAAGGTAGACAACGGCCTCCTTTGGCCCATATCTATGCATTCCATTTGCTGCAACTGTCATAGATATAAAAACCTAGCCATGATGGAATGCTTCTATTTAATATTGAATTTTTTTGGATATTTATTTACTTATTCTCCACTCCGTATAAAAAGGTCGTTTTATATGATATAACGATTTTAATCTCTTCGTACAAAGTGACAGGTCTGATTGTTCATCAAATGATAGAATTTTTAAAACTGAAATTTGTAATTAAAGTCAAAGGTGCAATTAATGAAAAGGCCAAGATCACTTAAAAGCCTTAAGTATCTCAAGTGTCTTTACGCTGTAATCTGAATCTTGAATTAACAACATTTGGCCTAAATATGATGCATACCTAATTATTGGCTAAAACAAAAGAAGTTAAATTGGAAAATCAATTATTATACACGTGTGGATGATTTTACTGCTTCGGCGGTTGGAAAATATAACTGTTTGGTTTTGTTCAATAGAAGAAATATGAGATCTTCGATATTTTGGTTTCTTGACTGTCTATAATGTCAAACTTATGCACCATTAATAATGGCGAGAAAGTCTCGCCATACAAATGATAAGGGTTCAATCATACGAAACCATCTTTTGATTGAAATTGCAAGCAAATGACTCTGAATACAACTCATGGTTCATTAGCTTAAAATGGTTACTTTCCATTACTGATAAGTGCCACATCCAGTTTCACATCCAGTGCATGAACCTTAATTAGAATGTTCCAGTTTGCTTCTAAAATTAGAATACACGTCTCTTTGTGAAATCTAATTTCACGCAGAAGTACCAGAAACCATTATTTTGCTCAGTAGAGTGAAAGCAAGGTCATACTCTGGATAAACCTGCTCTTATTCCTGATAGCTGTGAGTATTCACATTGTGACCCAAAACAAGTCACTTAGGTATAACCTTAACGAGTGAATTTCATTCAGAAAAAAACCTTATTCAACTTCTCAATGTTTTTCTTGGGTATGACTTCGTTTTCACTTGCATTCAAAGATGTAATCGTCAGAAACTTCC
>BGPR01010447.1:0-50858 GCA_013235015.1 Araneus ventricosus
TTTGTAAGTTCAGTTTGTTTTTTCTGTAAAATCGAGATGAAACCTTTAATATGCTCTTAACAGCCAAATTTTAGATGTGTGCAAATTCGGATCAAATACTTTAAAAAGAGATGGTGAATTTCCATAATGCACATACGTTTGCTTACTACATTATGGAACTATGGAATATAGGGCCTCGTTTATAGACATATTTCTACAATCACAATTTAATCAAGCGTTAAAGAAAAAAAATATTTTTTTTAGCCGTAATGTCTGGCATGTCCGTTAGTGAGTATGCCCTGCTCGCAAAGATTGACGATGTTGGGACGTTGGCGCTAGTCTTGGGTGACCATTCACACCACCGAACAGTGAATGTTGTTCCCTCTCGTCCAGTGTGACACGCTTCCTATGTCTGAAACACATGCACCACTTTCTATTCCGTCCTAATAAATCAGTTTGCATCTCATTTCCAAAATAGAACAACTTTCTTTAACTTGTCGATTGCTTTCCTGGTGCACTTCTCTAAGAAAAAAAATTATCAAATGTATCCTTTTTTTATAGCGGCATAATCATTTTCATATATCTATTAATATTTATGAGCAGTGTAGTAAATGCAAGTGGTTGTTTGCGATGTCAGGAATCTGAGTAAAATTAAAATTAGATGTTTTAAAAATTATTTATACCACGAAGAACAACAGAACAATGAAACTCGTTTGTCAATATACAGTTTCTGTTAAATGTAATAGCTTAAATATAATGACTCTGATTTTTTTCCTTTCTTGAAAATTATCAAAAATTACGAAATAGTGACAAACTGTCAGCGGAAAAGCGTGAATTTCGATAACTACAGGGTAAAGTTTATTAATGCATATTAAAAAAAGTCATTCTTTAACCTATAGACAATATCATTTTTGATATTAGAAATTACTTTAAAATATGATCGAGTCACACCTGATTTTCTATGGACAGTTTTGACTTTATTTGCTTTGTTTTAGTAAATGAGCTGTTACCAGTTTTTTTTAATAAAAGATTTAAATAGTTGTCTAAACTGTTACAATGATTGAAAATATCTCTGACAATAATGAGAAGGAAATTCGTAATAATTGAATTTGCATCTTATTTGCACTATCGAACGACGTTCTTTGACTTTCCGTCCACTTATCTGAAGTTCTTGTTTAATAAGAAAATCAAATGCTCCTTTTTTACAACTTCATCATCATTTTAGAATAGCCCCAAAGTCTTTAGAGAAGTGTACTAGATGTAATTAATTCTATGCATGCCATCATGGTTGTGAATATAATGATTTTTTTAAAATTAAAACTTAAATCAATGAATAGATATTTCATAATTTAAAAACGTTTTTTCATTCGACGAAAAATTTCAAAATTTCGAATTTCAAAACAAAGATAATAAACCGTCAGGTAGGAAAGGCAATAATGTAAACATTCAATAAACTTTGTTTCTGACATTATAAATGACATAAAAATATGTATAGCAGAAACACTTTTCTATTGATATCCTTGTATTTAATTACGCTGGTGGGAAAAAGAGAAAGCTCACCACCGTCTTTCATAATTTCTTTAAATAGTAAGCAAAATTGTTCTAAAGATTTAGCAGGATTCTGACTTACTTTAACTGTTGGTGGGAAGTAGAAAACAAAGTAGAATAATTACTCAGCAGATAATAAATCCCGTCCGCAAAATTAGCACGGCGCAATTAACATGTATGACAAAAACATTAATTAAACATTAAACTATCCGCAAATTGCACTTCTACAGTGTACCACTTTATCAAAAACAATTTTCTTTATAAAATTTTCGTTACTTCCTTAGCATCCCGCTTTTAATCTGTATTGAGTATTAAATTAAATAAACAGCACTCATAATGAGATCGCTGGTACGTAAAGCAGAGAAAACATTGTAAGTTGAGCGAAAATGCATTGACGAAGTTTTAATGCTTGACAATTTCGAACGCGTTTCCAACTCTCAAACAACGGTTTCTGTCAGGCAAGCGTAATTTGCAGTCTTAAATCTCTCATTTGGAATGGAATTAAAGTAACTTGAAAATTATTCCTTTTTTTTGTTACATTAACTATATTTTTAATCCGGCTTGGTAAGAGAAAAATATTACAAAAGAAATGAACTTCTAAAAGCAAAACTGAGGAAAAAATTTACTGTAATTCACGACCGTGTAATAATAGAAGTAATTCCTCTCAAATATTATACATGTGTTTGGGGAGTATTGGATGGCTCGATTTATTTCCATACTGCATTCTGTATTTAAATTCTCATATATTAGATATCTTGGTCAATGTTTTTCGAGTTTAATTGAATGATCATTTGGACTAATTAAAATATATCTTACAGCCTACTGACTTCATTTTCTCGACATTAAATTACAAGTTCTATGGAAACTATTCCACAAATTGTTGAAGCATTTATATTTATTTACTATCAGTACGCGCGCAACGGTGCCCGTGAAATCCGGACTTCAACAAAATGGCGAAAAAAATGCCCACAATGACACGAAAAAGTTTTTAAAAAATCAAAACAAATGATACACATTATTGATTTCCCAGCTTATTTTTCTCTCGACAATGACGCGAATGTAATGACGTCACCTGCCGGAAGGAATCGGAATGTAGAAATGCAACGAGGAAGGTCACGCACCAGCCATTGAAATTGTGGACAATGCATTCTGGGACCTTCTGGAGAAACTCTCACTATTAAATCTCGCTAGCAAAAAAACTGTTTGAACTGATCAGGTAAAAATTAATTTAAAAAAGGAGAAAGATATTTTAATCGTTCTTGTTTTAAATACGACGGGAACGTTCCAATTATAAGCTGAAAAAAATGAAAATTATAGAGATGTTAGAGCGTCAGATGCGAGAATTTCAAGAAATCCTTATTAAAAATTACCATAAAAGTGACTATTTTTCAAAAATTTCTCAAAATGCAGTAACTTACGTTAAACATACAAAACAAACTAAATAAGAACGGAAGACGTTTGATCTTTTCGATGGTGCATCTCTTTTTTGTACAATTATATAAACCGTTCTATTGAGAAATTTGTGCGAAAAATCAACAAAAACAACACAAAATATTAAATAAAAAATTTTCTAGAAAAACATTTACAATTTGGGCTTTGAGGTACATTGAGTCACCATTACGACTACCTGTGTTCCAATTTTCATGGCTTTGAGTGCGATAGATTCGTCTGACGCACACGCAAACATTGCCTTTTATAAGTATACATTCTTCATAAGTGATTTCCTTCTGAATAGGGTTTACATTTTTTCAAATCAGATAACGAATTACAAAACCAAATCAGAGAAGCAAAGAGAGAGAAAAAAATTTGTGTCAATAACTACATGTCTTTAAATTATTTTTTAAATATTTTTTCAACATTTTACCATATATGCGGCAGTAAAGCTATAGTTGAACCCTATTTATCGAATTTGAAGATATTTATGAAAAAATCGATATATAGAAATTTGACTCCTAGAAATTTCAATAGCAGAAATAGATATTTTAAACTTTCCTTCGCTTACTGAAACAACATAGTTAATTTTTAAAGGGTCGGAGAAGACTCATAAGGAATAAACTATCCAGGAAACTTATTCTTACAAATGCAATGTGTAAGAAGCAATTTAACTTACAATGTCCTAAAGAATGCATATCGAATACAAAAAAAATTTTTAAAAATGTTTATTTTTGTATAAAGTAGTTCTAAATCTCATTTTATATGAAGGCGTAAAAATTTCTTCAGAAAAGTTGAGATTAAATGTTAAGCGGTACTTGCCAGAATCGAATGCTTCCTGTTGTTTGCTTTACAGATGGCTTTTTCTTTGTTCATCATCATTTTCATTATCATCATTGGGTTCATGTAGTTCAAAGCACTCATCTAATTTGTTCTGATAGGTGTGGCAATCATCCAGAATTAAGTTCTTGTCCATTTCTAAAAACAGCCGGACTTCAATAACATCATTTACTTCTCCCAAGAAAACGGGCTTTTTATAAGTTTCATAAGAGGGATCTTACAGTTTATTCATTATTTAATTGAAGCAAAAATTATCTATTACAAGCATTGCGGTAAACGCGATCCGCCTCGTTACCGTTCCTTTGCACAACACTCAGTTTCTTTAAACTTTAGAAAAAGGACCCAGTTTATAAAAATATTTTTATAGTCACATTACCATTCAGGCACTAAATGAATACATTAGGATTAGTTGTGTAGTTAGTTCTTAACATGTCTGTTTCTCTCCAATGTCATGAATTTAACACTACTCATAAAATTTAGAGGGATAAGCAGTGTTGGGTTTGGTTCCCATACTCCTTACCGAACAATCAATGTGCGACACTCTTTTCCAGTTTGGCATACTAATGTTCACCCGGAACATTTATCACTTTCTGTTCAATCGTGATAATTAAATTTACATCTCAATTATCGCCTCAACCTTCTTTTATTAGCAATATTAAATAATTAAGAGAAAAGAGACAGAAAGTATATTTACCTTATTTTAGATGCTTGCAGCACTTCGCTCTTCGTGTCATGTGTTTGTCGGGATTTCGCTTTGGAGGAGGGCGGAGCGTTGACTTTTTCAAAAGATTTCTTAGGGGGGATGACACAGCCGTCATTCACTCTTGGCAGTTATTTGGCTAAATCGGAGTTGCTGATGCTGTTCTTGGTCTTCACTTATGCGTCTGACGGGTTGTTTGGTTGTCATTAATTCCTGTGTCTCAGTCGGTAAGAGTAGTGCTTTGGGTAGCCTTTTCTTTTTCGGCTGTCGCACCTTATAACGAGGAATTTCGGCTGTTGTAATGTTGTCACGATTATGTATTTTATTAAATAAGCTGTTTGACAGTTTTTTGAAATATTCGATTATTGGCGTTAATTTTAATTCTTTCTGTATTCGTTTGTTTTTAACGAACCAAGATCCTTTTTTCATTTGTCGAGGTATTTGGTTTTGATTCGATTCTAGTTTAATAATATGCATATTAGCCGCAGATCCTCACACAGGGAAGGCGTAGCTCATTATCGAGAAAGTTAATGACTTGTGCAGTAAGAGCTTGTTTCTCAGTGAGAGTTCCGATTTTTTTTCCAACTATAGTATAGGTTCGTTTCTGTGGCAACAATCCTCCCTCTTATTGCACTGATATGACTTTTGTAGGTCAAACCTTTATTAAGGATGATCCGAAGATATTTTGTGGATAGATCGTCTATACAATTTCGGGATTCCGGTATATTTCTCCGCCTCTTAAAGTAGACAGATTGGCATTTATCAAAGTTGACTTTTATCTTCCATTTGATTAATCTCCTTCCCAGCTGCTTTACGTAAGTGCTGAGGTTTCTCATTACGTTATCGGATGCACCGGTGCTTATAACGGCCATAACATCAGTGAACAGTTTTTTTGTTTGACTGTTCCGAGGGCTGGGAAAATCTTTCACTAAGACATTTTACAGCATCGGTCCAACCTTGGATTTCTGAATTAATCCGCCATGAATTGCATGTTCTGAGTATAAATTGCTCTCTAATAAGGAGGAAAAGAACCTTCCAATGGGAAATACAAAATTCAGAATTAAACAATTCCAAGCACATAAATTTTCGCTGTATGGGGTTCCAAATGTTCATTAATATTTTTGCAGGAATGATTTAATTGCAAAAATTGTTGCTTTGGTGAAGCAACATTCTTGTTTCTGAAGCATTCTTGTCATATACATATAAGAGTTTACAGGAAATAGATTTGATTGATTATTTTTTTAGTAATCATTGCCCTCAAAATGACCTCGTATATATACTAGTTGTTACAATAGTCAGAATATTAATTCACAATATTTTTTTACTTTTCCTTTTACAAAAGAGAAAGTACTGTAATCTTCAACATTTTGATCTCGGCAATTCGATAAACGCCGGTGTTTCAGATGTCCAGGAGCTTGAAAATGTATTCCTGAAATAATAACTGATAAACTATTTTCCTATGTGTTTATGAACACGATAACTAAAACCGCGTAGAGAAGCATGGGTGAAGCCCGGGATGTGATCTTAATTTTCTAACTGCTTATCCCGTTATTTCCGCGGGTTAGAAGAAATTCTATTTTCTGCTGCATCCTGCGACTTTCACAGGCCAATGTGTATACTTAGTATTTTTAGAGCGTTGGATAATATTATACTAATAAAGCTGGACATATAAATAAGAACTCGCTTGGCTGAACGGTATTTCAACACGTTTGCAAACGTTGCATCTAAATAGTGATATTAAAAAATTACACATTCAGAGGGTTGAAAACCAGATTCTTAGTATATCTAAATTCGGTTCTGATACGTTGCAAGTAAGAGGTACGTTAACACAACACATAATCATTTTCATTACTACATTATAAAATTACGGATAATTGGGCGCTGTTTATAAAGATATTTCTAAAATCGCATTGTCATTAAGGCATTAAATGAATATATGTTACATTTTTCGTATTGTATTAATATACCTGCATGCTGTCATTCGCGTTCAAGAAAATTATTATACACATTTTTTGTTATGACGTTTGTTAACAATTCAGTTTCTCTTTTGTGTAGTGAATATACACCACTCACAAAGATTGAACCGAACATGTCTACCGTAGAATTCATGTGAGGTGCTCTTTTCTAATCTGACGCTTTTGTTCAATCCCACCCATACTGTTCAACCACCATAAATGTGATTGTATCTCATTTGCAAAATCGAACAACTTTCTTTGACTTGTCGTCTATTTTCCTGATGTTCTTGTTTAATAAAAAAATCAAATGCTCTATTTTTACAGCTTCATAATCATTTCAAATTATCCCTCGAATTTTGGGAGTTGTGTTTAAAATTTCATTACTTGTGTTATGTTATCGTGGTTGTAATTAAAATTAAATGTTTTACAAATAGTGTATATCACTAAGAAACATTACATCAATGAAATAGGATGGGTGAGTAGAATTTTTTTTCTTTTCATAATTAAAATGCATTTTCTTTTATATATTATATTCGTCAAAAAATATCAAAATTACGAAATGAAGAACGGCGGCGACAAATCGTCGATAGGGAAGGAAGTTTTGGATGTCTGAAATAAAATGTTTATTGATGAAAATTTAAAATACTTGGTTTTTAAATGCATAGTCATATAGTTTTAAATGACAAAATTACTTTGAAGTGCTCAAGAAGCACACCTGACTTTCTATGGAAAGTTTGAACTAATTGAGTGAAATAATACTAATTGACTCAATAGTAAACTAAACTGTTACAATGATTTAAAAGCAACAGCTAAATTTAATTATTGGCTAGTCGAACAAAACTAATCATGTTGATTATTTAACATACAGATTTCCATAGATCAGAATTAAATTAGCATGGTCTTCTTTACACATTTAAGAAAAATAATGTCGAGATTAGCAATAAGGTACACTTATGAATAGCACCACTTTATTAGAAATTTTCGATTTCATATATAAAACTTTCTTGCTTTACACGTTTCTACAAGATATTGAAATAGTTGCAATTGTCTTTTAAATAGCACCTCTGCGGTTGTTGCTAGAGTGCAGAAAGCTTATAAAGGCAGTGTTATCTTGAGGGCGATTCAAGATGAATGGCCACAATGTATGTGTGACTGCTGTAATGGATTTATTTTGCTAACACAAATTTTTCCTGTAAAATACACTAAGCTTCTGGAGATGTCCTTTTTATCCGGCAAATGTCCATGCTGTAATCCAATTCCTGCCACACTCTGGTAATGAACACATAACCCCTTGCATAAGTAGCCTGTCTCCTGAAACTGCTACACCCACCTTAAGATGTTTTCACTGTGAGGTGGTTCTTTACCAAATTTTGTCCGAAAATGTCTCATAACAACGATAAAGAATGAAGTACTTGCGCATTCCATAACACAATAAGCCTCCTCTTGCTTATAGGTCGCCATTTTGAATTAGAGCGCCTCTGGTGGCAATTTCGTTCCCAGAAGAATTTCCGCTGGTTCCAGATAAAACTTTTATGCTGGTACTTTTACACTATATTTGCATTTGCTGAATAAATCAATTATATAAAATGTACACTGCTCGTCTTTTTGTCCCATTCATTCTGAATCACCTGTATATTACGTGCATGAAATAATAACATTTTTGTGGCATTTCGCATGCCAGTTTCGAAAACGAGTGCAATGTCTCAATGTTTGAAAATATATTTAGATACGGAATTGAGCTAGGTTTCTAAAACAAAATCGAACTTGTAAAGAAATATAAAGAAAAAGGTATAAATATGTGTATAATTAGGGTATTTATTTACAATTTCTTACAAATGAATTATTGGATACAGTTAACAAAGACAAATTTTTAGTTCTCTTCGTATATAGTAGTTCAAAGTACAGTTTTGGGCATAAAATTTTCCGAAGCATTTTTTTTTAATTTTAACTTTTTTTATTTAGAGACTAGCTGTGTGGCCCGGCGTTGCACGGGCTATCTTGAATAATGCATCATTCCCTGACGGAAAGAAGTGAGGTAACGTGACACATGCACAATATTCTCTCTTAAATAAATAAGGCGAAAAGAGCTGTTCAAACATTCCGCCCACGAAAACGTGTCAAAATGGACTATTTAAAAAAAATACAAAACGATTTGTTATTTTGTAAAAAAAAAATTATTCCGTGTCCTAGCGAAATGGAAGGTATATCTCAGAGGTTCCCAATCTTTATTCCCTCGCGCACCTCTTGATTAATTTTTGACATATCCTCCCCCACCGTCTATGCTAATAAGTTTTTATCAATAATTATAAGGGCTTAGAATAGCTTAAAACTTAAATAACTCGGATTTGACATTTGCCTGGAAAACATCTGCTCGACTTATTTTATTTTTTATTGCATTTTTACAATAGTATTAGTTTAACAACAAAACAAATGAAATCAGTATTATAATAATTTTGCATTAACTTATAAGGATTGCTAATAATTACACTCCATATTAATCAACTATTCAAGTGGTATAGTTATTAAATACCAAGGGACTTGGAGAAACAAAGTTCTATAACTTTTTTAATCCCTTAAGTTTTCTTGTTTCTGCCATTAACAACTTTATTTCGCGTACCCCCAAATGGCCCTTTGCATAACCCCAGGGGAATGCGTACCACAGGTTGGGAATCTCTGGTCTATCTAATTCTAGTCTAGCTGTATGGCCCGGCGTTGCACGGGTTATCTCTAATAATGGAATATTTCCGGGCGGAGAGAAGCGAGGTCATGTGAGGCTTCGGGGTCCATATATTTTCATATGGCCCGCCTCTGTTTTTCTCAACAAAAATTGTCACTTACTTTCCCCAGCAAACGTTACGAAGTTAAACACCTTAATACAAAAAAAGGAAAGAAAATGATTTTTTCCCCGATATTAATGAATCCAAACACATAAGCTCTCTAAAAAAGGAATACCGTGTGACAATCGACTATTCCTTTGTTCTTCTATATCTTCCGCTCTTCTCTTCTGGCCACGTTGTGCCATAGTTGACAATCGGCGGTTTCTTTCTTTGTCAGCTTCAGCAACACTCATTTCACGTTTTCTAATTGCCTGCTGTCTACGGGCAGCATCCCGTGTAACTCCTTTTTTTCTTTTAGGCATCAGAAAAAGCGAGAATTGAACAAGGCAAAAATATTAACTTCCAAATATCAGCTTAAAATAGCAACTACCAGAAATATATAAACTTGATCAAATTAATGAATAGTGATTAAAATCACTAACATAACTAATCTACATCATTTGGCGCATAACTTTACAGAAACAAAACACGCCTGTAAATTCGTTAAAATGATTCTGCTTGACGTTATATCACGGGATAAAAAAAAGAATTTATACACTTCCAGCAATACATTTTTTATTTCTGTCAGCGTCACTTTTTTATTGTTATTGTAACAATGTTCTTTAAAGTAAACAACTTCAACAATAAAAAATATTTTGAATTGCGCTGTAACAATGAAAAGTATTGTTATAAAATATCCGAAACAATGAAAAGCATTGTTGTAAATTAGTTTTTAATTAATATATTTTTTACTAATTGTAATTTCGGAATTTAAATGGCCGAAATGAATTCCTTGTATTATTCCACATCTTTTGGTACTTTCCGCGCGCTTCTCCGTTCGGCGGTTCGTGAGAAGATAGCTGGACATACATACATATATACATACGTTTGTTTACCTTCGAATTTTAATAGGATAGATTTAAACATTACTTTAGGAACATTAGGAATAAATCTTAAGCCGTGTCGGGCAGTTTGAAATGATTCGAATACTTTGTTTTCGAAAGTTTTCAGTTATGTCATGTTTTCAGTCTTCGTTAACTTTCAGATCAACTTGATCAAACAGACGTCTAAAATGTACTGATTAATGAAGTAATCACTCACAAACAAGTCCTCATATAAAAATTGCTTGAACTCACTATCGTCATTTCTTTCTCCTAGTAAAACAAGTTGTTTCTGTTCTTTTGATTTTCGCTATCGATTTCCTCTTCATCTTCAGATTAAGATTATTCAGTTTCATTTTGGTTTGATTATCCTTTTAGTAATGTGACTTTCTTACTTCTGAAATATTTCTCCAGCATTCCATTATTTTTAGTTAAAATCATAGTTAACTTCAAGAAAATTTATCCTTTTGAGACAATGTGTTTTTTATTTACTTTTTTCTTATCAACAAGGATTTTATATTTTTCCTTACAGGTTATGTTCGCCTAAACGACAACCGTGATTCGGTCCGTATTATGTCTTTCTCTAAAGCATTTATAGTATTTGAAAGTAAAAGTTTTTCAGGACAACCTTTCCAAAAAGACAAAGTCGATCCTTGTTAAACACATTTTCCGGCTCATATTCTTTTCAATTATTATCAGAAACGCGTTTTGACATTGCACCACCGAAATGCAAGAGCATTCACCCAATATTATATCTTCTTCAATGCAATATCCCTTTCTGAATTAATTTCGCGGTCTCGAACTGGATAGTAGTTTGAAAGCTCCCAAATGAATGAGAGGCCCAAACCTATGCATGTTCTTGTCTCTTCAAACTTCTTCATCCAACTTATCTAATTTCAAGGATTTAAATCGTACCCGATCTCCTCCGAGACTCTCCAAGGTTTTATTATAGCATTATGATTATTCAAAATTGCGGATATGGTACTTGTCGAAATTTTCTACTTATTTTTCACTCTACTTTCTACATATTTTGTTAAAATGAACTTCTCTTTCGCTCTGAAACTCACTGTATTGGAATGACAAACAAAATAAGAAATCTAAAGCTAAACTCACTTGAAATTAAATATCGAAACTAGTAATAGGATACAATTAACTGGCACATGTTTATTGCTTTTTCAGAATCCTTCAGGTATTCCAGAAGTTCTATTACAAAAAGAATCGGATAAACAGGTTTTTTTTCATATATATTATATTCCGTTTTTTCCGAACGAAGGCCACGGGTACTTATTGACTTCAATAGGTATACATATTTTTAACCCTTTGCGGGCAGGTATGACGTATAGAGTTCGCCAGTGGGATTGTACCCCTTCAGCTGAATAAAAACTATAGAAGATGGAGATCTCGGTCTCCCTCTTACCTCGTATTAACATTCCTCCTTCTTGCTCCGATAGTCTCCACTGACAATTAATCAGTCAGTTTGATCTGATAGCGCCTGAAAATGCATGAAACTTTCTCCATAACCCAACCTGGCTATCACGAAGCGGAGGGAAATTAACCTTACAGAGAAGTATTGGGCTGTTTTGGAGGAATTAAGCAAGAAAATACCAGCTGAGAACAAATCTGATGTATCAAATTTCTTTGGAGAAGTGATTGAGTACAGCGACTAAAAAACTGATTCTGAGACTAACGTGGTGTGCAATCCAGTTCATGAAGAATATAGCGACCCAAACAAACACAAATGCATATATCATCTATCCATTTAACCTCTACTCTCATTAAACAATATAAAATTAAATTGTGTATATCTAAATAAGCGTAGAGTTGGAAAAGACGAGAAACCAACCTGATTTCAACGTTCTAAAAGTTACTTGTCCGCAAAGGGTTAAGCGAACATATTTCTTCGTTACATAAAAATTTATTCGATATACAGAAAATGTTTTTCGAGTAAAAACTCCTGATACAAGCTCTCGATATAAATATTTCGATATATTATTTTTTGATATGCAGGGGCGCTTTCGTACCTCATCCCCAAATTTCCTTCACTTTTCTTATGATGTTTGATCAAGCTCGGCTAAAATCTACCATCTCCACCGAGATTGTACAATTTAGAAAAAAAATATTTTTGGGTTTATTTTCTATGTATAGAGATTTTTTATATGTGGGTGCAATTGCCTCTCCTTACTTTTGCAGTGATGTTGCTATTGAATAGTTTATGTGCAAAGATTGTTGTCCTTTATTTCTAAGGCATTGTTGTCCCATGCTTTAACTCTCTGACATCATAAAGTTTTTGAATTACTATTTAGATGCAATGGTTTAAAATATGTCCAAATACCGTTGAACCTGGCGAATTGTTAATTACACATATGACTTTATTAGTTTGATATGATTCTAAGTTTTAAAAGTACTAAGTAAACCCATTATCTTGCGAAAATCGCAGGGTGCAGCGGAAAATACACGAACTTCCAACCCGCGGAAATCGCTGGATATACAGTCAGAGGGTTAAGAGAAATACGTTTTATTGCTCATTTTTCAATAAACATCGGGCTCAAAAGCCCGTCTATATTATAGCCCTTTGACTATTGAGAAAATAAATTCACAATTTTTTATATTTTGAAGTAAGAAAGGAGCAATATTATAATCTACAAAAATTTTGATCTCGATGATTCGATAAGTACCGATAGTTTGGACTCCAAGAGTTAGAAAAAGCATTTCTGAAATAATATTTGAACGTTTTCATGCGTATGTGAGAACGGTAGCTTGAAACCGCAAATGGCAGAATGGGATGAAGGATGAAACTTTGTGTGTGCTCTTTTCACGCGTTACAAAAATGTGTTCATTTTAGTATTAATGATCAAAGGAAGCGACGTCCGGTTTCGACTCGACTGCTCCGCATTTCGTCTGTTTTCTGTAAATAATTTGTGAAACATTCACGACAAAACGCTTGTTGGATTTTCTGCAAATTCGGCCTAAATATTCCTTGAAGCGTTTGAAAACGATGTATGTGTGATGGTTTTTTTCTCCTTTCGAGGTGGCAGCCATTTTAGTGGTTTCACCGATTGGTTAGTCAATGATACAAATAAAACATTTGAGTCAGTTCGGAAACGGCGAGATATTTAAATGCAATTTTTTTTAAACAGATAAAAGCAGAGACATCTGTAAGTAATTCATATTCGCGAAAAGAATGACTGAACTTTTACAGACTCGATGAAGATCTTATTCCTTTTTCAGCCATGAGGTCCAATATGTCCATTACTGAATATGCACTGCTCACAAAAATTACAGAGGGAGAAAAGTCTTGGCTGACAATTTACCCCCCAGACCAGTCAATGTGTGGCGCGCTCGTACACTTTGGCATGCTTTGGTTCTTCCCCACCCATGAACAACCTTCTATTCCATCACAATAATTGTGTTTGCATGTCATTTGCATAATCGAACAACTTTCTTTGACTTTTCGTCTGCTTCTGTGATCTTCTTGTTTAATGAGAAGAAGATCCTCCATTTTTATAGATTCATAATCATTTCAAAATATCTCCTAATATTTATGACTAATTACTTTTGTACGATATCAGTAATTAAGATTAAATGTTTCAAAAGTAATGTGTATCACACAGAAAAATTACAATGCTATAACTCGCATCGTTGAACATATATATATATATATTTTAATTTAATAATTTAAATGTGTTTTTGTTTTCTTTTCATTATCAAAAATTACAAAATGGAGACAGCAGTAAGAAAACAACAGGGGAAAACATAAATTTGGATACTTTCCAAAAAAGTTTATTGATTTATATTTAAAATAAATAATTTTAATTGTTTATCGCATAGACAATAACTTTTTTGACAATAGATACGACAAAATTATTTTGAAGTTGTTTGAAGCAATTTAATTTTCTATGGAAATTTTTATACTTTATTAGCTTTGTGGTAGCATATGAGCTGCCACCAGTTTTTGATTAAATATTTAATTTAAATACTAATCTAAATGGTCACAATGATTCAAAGAGTTTTTGGTGCCTTTAACTGTTAGTCACTCGTTCAAAATAATTCAAAATGATTATTTAATATTTAACGTTTTTAGTCCCAAAGCGCAAAATTAAATTAGCAAGCCACTATTAATATATATTTATATATATCACATAAAAATTTAGGACCAGATCAGACAAAAATGTAAAGATCTATGTACCACCACTCTTTCAGAAAGAAATGTTTTTATATAAAAATGTAATTGCTTTTAAACAACGCTCTCTTCAAGTTTTTCTTATTTTTTAAATAATCAGCACTTCTTAGGAGGTTGTTGGTAGTTATAAGATAGAAGAATGTTAGTTGATAAAGTTTTAGAGCTTTCTTTTAAATCTATAAACAACAAATATATTTATTCGCATATTGGAGCAGGGTTTCTTCTGGAAGTTTTCGTCCGGCTTATGTTCGAAGTGAAAATGTCATTACATACATAACATATTTCTATAAATGGAGCATTTAAAAATAAAAAAAAATGTATGGACTTATTAATTATTAACTTTTTTATTACCTTACTTTTATTAGTACTGTTGTATATTCTGCTTAGACAGGAAAAAATGTTACACAAGCTCTTTCATTTAATTTCAATTACCGAAACTCATTAAGCAATACGTTTCAATTATTTCCTAAGTCATTTTCACCCTTAGAAGCACGGGCATTTATCCATAACATTAAGACATGGTCGGCGCATTTAGCACGCCGCCTTGTTTTTTTATTGATTTCGCTCATGTACATCCAAGTAACATTTTTTAAAATTGAATACTATAATGTAAGCTCACGAAGGTTTAATTTCGACATATATTTGATTCCTGAAAGGTAAAAAATACCTATGACTGCCATCATTTCATCCCTCGTTATTTCATTCACGGTTTGCTTATTGTTCCCTTCGAAGCCTAACAGTAACCTAACCTAATTTTTCGTTACGTATAAATTAGTATACTTCATGAATGAATCAATCATATGTGTGTGGACATTCTTCAAGAGGACGGATACTTATTTGTAAACATCGGAAGAATTTTTGGGTAACAGTAAAAGTAATACTAAAATAATTTTATGAGGGGTCTTCGAAAATTTACTTTTCGAAGGAGGTTATTTTTTATCTGTGAGTCTCCAAAACTTTCTTGATTTTTTTGTCCCTCCACAGTCTTTGTTTTATAAATGGCTTTTATAAAATAATAGATTCGCTTTTGCTTCACCGTCATCTGATAAATCCTGAATGATTTTTAGGTCATTGATATCATTTTCTGAGCTTGATAGAACAATTTTCGATATGCTCCTGATATCTGATGTCCGAAGTATTAATAAAGTCACAGGCCTTCTTCTCATCAGAAAGAACTAAAAGGTAGATATCACAAGGAACGATATTCTTTTTGAGGCGAAACATAACGGCACTGGTGGCGTACTTGTTGAAGTTTAACCCTCTGACACCGAGCGAGGCGATCCCGGGCGGTCTTAAAATTTCCCTTTAACAGCGAAGAAGGCTCGTCTTTTGCGGTTGGCTTCTTTTGGGGGAGGTGAGGTTCTGAGATCGTTTAGGAGATTAGCGAGGTAGAGGACTCCAATTATCCTTGCAAGCCGCAGCCTATTAACATGCGCCTTAAGGGAAGGTTATAGCAGGGGTGGAGTGGTGGGTTAAATGACCATCCAGGTTTGGAGAGTCCATTTCATGTTGCTTCCTCCCAAAATGTCTCGGTTTTAAAGTAGCTAGAAGAAACAAGTCGCCTCGGGTTTAAAGAGTTCAACATTTATGATTATTTTCCACATATATATATATATATATATATATATATATATATATATTTAGCATTACACTTCGTAAGGCAAAACGTAGTTTAGTTTTCTGACGTTGACATTATACATTTATATTTAGTTTTCGCCTTTCTTTCTCAAACGAGGTAACGTACTTATTTTTGTATTAAACATTTAATATTTAATTATTCTTCTTGCCATTTCGACAATTTCTCGATTGTCTCTTTCAGAGCTGTTATTCTGCTCTGGAGAGTATGGAGCTGCAATCCTCTGAGAAATTCCATGCTTCTTCAAGGTTTGTCTGACGGCTTTATAGTCAAACTCACCACAATTGTTCCTGAGAATTTCCTTTGTGTATATTCCAATGTTTTTCTTAGAGTTTATTCCAAACTGGAGAAAAAAGTCCCGCTTATTTTCCAAAAACCTAATGAATCATTACAAACAATTAAAAATAGATTAAAAACTGTTACCATTATCCTTGGTACATTTTCCCAAACGTTTTTCGGCTTCTTTTCGGATTTAGATCTAGATCGCCTGACGTAGAATAGATCTCAATTATCAATGGGATTTTCTCATATATTTTAATAACCTGAGAAGTGGTCAAATTTTACAACTGGTTAAGCACTGTGGTTTTCTGAAACTCTTCCTGCAAACCATTCCATAAGCCTAGCATAAAAACAAACTCTAGTGCATCTGTCTTTACGCTACCTATTCCCCTCAGTGGAGATTCCGGACTCTTTGATCACAATATCTGACGAAATAAGCTGGTGTATTGGATTGACTGATTTCCTTAGTATTTCAAAATTTTTATTTTTCTGTTCTAGTACCTGCAATCAATGCAATGGAAAAGGTTTAAGCAATTAAAACTGATGAAGCCAATAAGAAAAATCAGCTGCAAATGAAGTTCAATATTTATTTACACTAGTCTATTCCTAGTAGATTCATTAAATGAAAAAATAAATGTATAGTATTTACAAAAACTAACTGTCAAGTTACGGTTAACTAAAACTAAAATGCATGTATGTAAAATGTATTAACAAAATTATCATGAAATGTCATTTGCTATTATTGATATTGGGGAAGCATCATGAATGGAGTTCCGTTTGGCTAGAATCTTTGAAAAAATCTGACCATGACGTGTAACGGAGCCATTAGAACATCCACCATCTTGAAATGGACAAAAAGATTCTCATACGTATGTCGTTTTTAATGTCTTCAAGAAACATTCATGCCATATTCAAAGAAAATAGAACAACGCGTTTACTCGTACCTCAGTAGCAAACAAATTAACAAATGAAGAGACGAAATTTCAAACTCTGCTTTGCTAGATGAATAAGAAATTTTAGAAATATTCTTTTAGTAATCAACATCTATCTTTTAAACTGTTTATCCTACAAAAAAATGTCAAACAATCTTTTCATTAAATTTAATGTAGTTTAAGTTTGTTCTTATGTATTTTCTACTAGAACTCGTAGCTTATAAAGTATTAAAAAATGAAATTAAAAGGACTATCTTTTCTACACCCCTCCCCCAGCTTATCAAAATTTTTGATATCGTACTTGTTGAAATTTCTTACTTTTTGACACTTTGAGATCCAGAGCTAAACAGAATTTAAAGTAAAACACTCGCCTCAAGCTGGGAAAGATATTCGTAGAAAAAAGTTAAGAATAGTATATGAGTTACGGGTTGTGTTATGAGTTTACTGATTTTTCATGAACGACTTCCGGTTTTCAGAGAATTCCTGTTGCAGTAAATATCGGTGAATCAACTAAGTTCTTATTTAATTTATATTCCGTCCTTTGAACGAAATACATGGGCAGTTTTTTCCCTGCAATATATTTAGGAATTTTTTAAGCGGAACTATCCTCAAATGTGTACGTGAATACGATACCTGAGAACGGCGAAGAGCATGCTGGAAAATTTTGCATTTGGTCATTTCCCGCGCAAAATAAATATGAACATTTTAGTGTTGATGATCCAAGGGAGCGAGATCCTGCTTCTCCTCGACTTCACACCACCGAACATTTTCTGATGGGCCCTCTCTTTCAGTTTCGCACGCTTCTGTTCACTCCTACCCATGCACCACTTTCGATTCCATCACAATAATTGAGTATTCGTCTCATTTGCATAATAGAACGAATTTCTTTAAATTGTCTTCAGCTTTTCTGATTATCTTGTTAAATAAAAAAAAATTCAAATGCTCTTTTTTTATTTCAATCAAGTGCTCTTTTCTTATTGTTTCATAATCACTTTAAAATTTCACCTAATATTTGTGATTAGGCAATGCAATCGCTTTTTTTGCGAAGACAGTAATTAAGATAAAAGCTTTTTAAAATTATATTTATCACGAATGAAACACGAGAACAATCAAATTCGTATGAGTGAATGTATATTTTTAAAATTTAACAATTTGAATGCATTGTCTTTGATTTTTTTTCCATTCGTCGAAAATAATCAAAAATTACGAAATTGAGAAAGTGTCAGGGGAAAAACGTAATTTTGGATACTTTGAGGAAAAAGTTTGTTGATAGAAATTGAAAAAAATTAATTGTTTATCGAATAGACAATAGCATTTTTGATTTTAGAAATGACGACAATACTTTGAAGTAAGCGCGATCACTTTTGATTTTCTATTGAAACTTTTGTATTTTATTAACTTTGTAGAAGTAAATGAGCTGTCACAAGATTTGATAATTGATTTAAATAGTATAATCTAAACTGTTATATATAACAAATAGCTCTTCTCTTATCCCGAAATTTCCCAACAAAAGACGAAGGAGGTCTGATTACTTATTTTAAAGGAAAGTTAGCTTGTGATTGTGATAGCGTGAGGACATATTTTCTATTTTTTTTCTCTATTCTGGGCATGGGGTAGGTTTATTTTTATGATGGCTACTATTAACAGTCAGATGGCTAATATTTTTAAATCAATCTTATTGGCATTTTTTATACCTGTGTTTGGTTTTCCTCTTTCTTTTAAAATAATGCTTTTTAGATATGCAGATGACTTTTGTTGGTCAATGTTTAAGTCTCGCGTAAATTTCGGGCTAGAGAAGCTATATTTGGCGTAATGCAAGCTTCTTACAGAAAAATTTCCGAATTATTTTGAATTCATTTCGAATAAAGTCCTTAGCCCTTGAAAAACTGGACTAAAATGAATTCCTTGTTTTTTTTTCTTCGATTCCCTCTGCGTTTTTTTTAGCTTCCTTTGAATGATATTGATTTCCATTGTTCTTTGTTTATTGTATGCAACTGCAATTGCGTGCGACTTAAACATTGTTTAAATTTTATTATCTAAATTCCATTAATTAAAAAAATTGTTGTTTTTGTTTAAAGTTTAAGTTAAATTTTATTTTTAAATTTATTCTAATTTTTCTAGTTGGTTGTTTTGAAGCTCAATTTTTAAAATAATATTTTCTTTTCGATATGCTCGCGCCCCCCATTCGGTGTTATGACGCCCCCCCCCCATTGGGCGCGCCCCACAGCTTTAGAATCTCTGGCGTAAAGTATTTAATGCAATTGGATCATTGTGATGTCAGTAATTAGGATAAGATGTTTTTAAAATGTTGACTATCATAAAGAAACACCGCAACAATCAAATTCGTATTAGCAAATATATATGTTTTTGATTTTTAAAAATTTGAATACAATGTCTTTGATTATTTTTCATTCTTCGCAATATAACAAAAAAATCCAGAAATGAAGGCAGCGGTGACACACTGTCAGGGAAAATCGTCTTATTCGGATACTTTCAGGAAAACGTTTATTGATACATATTTTAAAAAAAGTAATTTTGATTGCTTATTGCATACACAGTAACATTTTTGAATTTATAAATGCCAAAATTCTTTAAAGTAAGCGCGAAGCACTCCTAGTTCTTTGTCTATGGAAAAAAAATCTATTTTATCCGCTTTGTAATGGTAAATGAGCTGTAACAAGTTTTTAATAATTGATTTAAATAGTAATCTGAACTGTTCCTTTGATTCAAAATGTTTCTTTTACCTTCAGCGCTTGATCAGTATTACAAAATATATCAAAATAATTATTTAGCATAAAGTGCCAATGCGTAGAAATAAATTAGCAAGGAACCTTTGATATACCTCTCACGAACATTTCGGACTACATTAGCCACAAATATAAATATATGCAAAAAACCAGTATTTTAAAAAGAAATATTTCTGTATAAATAATTTGAATTTAATTCTGTTAATTAACTGTTGCATATGCATCTTACTTTAAATAAACCGCACTTCCTATGAGGTTGCAGGTAATTACAAGATATGAGAACATTAAATGAAAAAATGTTAGCACCTTTTCGCATGCAAATTTCGAAAACGAATGCAGCGCCTCCAGCTATGGAAACATTTATCCACATAATGGAGCAGGGTTTCCCTTAGAAGCGCATTTGGTATGCTTGGATGGGAAGTGAAAATTATTTTTTACTTATATTTCGAAAAAATAGACCCTAATGCCTTTATGAACACAATCTTTTCTCGAAGAGTTTAAAATTATATCTACTTTTATTCAAAGAAATAAATTTATTTTTCAGGAACATTGCGAGTAAATCTCAAGCTGTGTTCGATAGTTTGAAAAGTCCCCATATTTTGTTTTCAAGAATTATTTCATATTCGTTGTCACCATGAACATTGTTTTTATCTTGATCGAAGCAGTGGTCTTATAGTGTAGCCGTATCAGAGGGGTAATCACCCAGAAATAATTTGTCGCCCTTGCTAAAATATTGCTCGAATATCATTATTTCTTTGTTCTCGTGAAAACAATTAGTTTTCGTGCTTCTTTTGTATTTTCGATACCATTTCCTCTTTATTTTACATGTATTTGCATTAAAAATTTCGTCTAAAAAACAAGTTTAAGAAAATTTGCTTTTCTTCGTTTTGGGTGAGATATTTTTCTCGCGAACTTGAAATTATATGCTTAAACTTAATCGTAATTTTTTTTTGTAAACTCTTCATTTTCGGATGCAAAAATGAAGTGCCAGAGAAATTGCATTCGATAATGAAATTTAAATTTCTTTTCATACGTTGGTCTGTGGTTTGTAACTTAGCAGTGGTTTCAGACAGGAAGAATAGACGCCTATGTTAGTCAGTTTTAGTACAAGAGAATTAGGATGTGACGAACACACAAACATAAACACACTCTGTCCTTTATTCTCTAGTCATCAGCTCAGCAAACTGAGTGTTGTCCACTTCACACTAACTTCTCCAAACATCCTACATGTTTTGTTAAATGCATAATTCAATTCTAGCGAATTCGCGCCTTTGAAACAATACGCTTTTCTTTTTCCTGTCAAAGAAGTATTAATGTCTCTTTACAGTCGTGTTCGCGTTATGAAAACCGTGATTTGACTCGTAATATAATCTCTTTTAAAGCATTTATAGTCTTTGAAAATATGAGATTTATTGGGCAGACACTTTAAAAAATATCAGTTTCATCCATGTTTAACTTATTGTCAGACATTCGTTTATTTAAAATCGTTTTCTGAAACGTGTTTTGCCACTAATATCTTTGTCCGACTGAAAGCAATTTCACCTGACAATACCTTTTCTCATGTATGACCTCGCTTTTTGATTTTATCAAGTCATCTAGAATTCTGAAATTCCAAAATTTGCATTAAAAAATCCAGTCATATGCGTGCTCGTGTCTACTTTTTTGCTTTTTAAAAATTTTAAGACTGCTTCGTCAACCTTCTATAATTTTAATGATTTAAATCGTTCCAGATCTCTGCCAACACTTATGAAGGTTTTAATAACAAATTCACGATTTATCAAAATTGTTGATAGCGTACGAAATTTCCTACTTCTTTACCACGTCTTTATTTTTCGCTCTGCTGTTAAGTCATTTGTCAAGAACTTCTAATTTGCTCTGAAGATGTATCAGCAGTGGCACGTTGCTCCAATTGCAACACGTCGCTTTTCCTGCACAAGAAAATTCGGGCACATAAACGTCAGAAAAAATAAATTCCAGGAACAAAATTTTTATTAAAAATGTTATTCGTCATGTGTTGCACAGATGAGATCACCTCGATCTGTGCGTTGAGAAATCTCGTGTCCACCACGAGTGCTTCTTTCACATACCGGTAATCTTCCCAAAAATGTGAAAAATACGAATTAATTGAATTAGTAGGTTTTTTGTTGGAACAGAATTTCTGAATTAATGCCGGTGCTATTCTTAGTTATAAAATTGTTTTCCTCTATGTATGATTTTTCCGCGTCTTTTGGAGTGCCGCCAGGGTAAGCCGCCCTTTCTGCCTCCCTTTAGCTGTGGCACTATGTATCAATGAAGCATAATTCATTACGGAAGCAGAGAATTAAGAAGAGTATATTTTTCAGCGTCTTAAAGTTTAATTTTTTGACTATTGCGATACTTTCTCAGTTTCTTTTGCCGCATAGCATTAAAAAAATGTTATTGACAAAGATGTTTTTTTAAGCAAAACTTACCTTCGTTCTAAAGACTTTGAGATTTCTCAAAAATATTTCATTATATACAGCTTCCTCCTTACCGTTACGAGATGTATTTACCTCTCGTAACGGTAGGCATTAATGGCTAATGGAATAAAGGTCAACATAGTATCTGATCTTATTTGGGAATTGTTTTAATCTTTTGGTACAATTTTACTGATCATTCCCAGAATTAATAAAAGATAATAAAAAAACGAGCTGATGTTTTAAGCACGTCATAAACTCCACATGTCACTTCTTGTATATAACTGTATTTTTCTTCGAATTACTTCCAAACTGTTAAAGGACATTCCACTTATTTTCCAAAACACAATGAACCCTTGGTTCAAGATCAAACATTTAAATCAGCAGCGATATGAGACGTTCACCAGAAATGCTGATGCTGACAGCAAACCAGCAAAAGTTAGCTTCTACTAGATGGCGATATAATATGAAAAATCAACTATAATTAATTTGTTTATATAACAAGATTAAAAATAGTTAATATGGAAATATTTATTTTTCGACAAACAGTGAGTAATAAAAGAAATCTAGAGTATTCTTAAAGTCTCTACAGATTGTTAGAACCAAGGTAGTAGCTGATTTATCTTTGCCTAAATTAAGAAAATACAGTGCATATTTTTTGTTTCTTTCTAACTCAATAAAATTTTTAACCTGAAGAAAGTCACATTGGAGCTTGAGTTCGAGATTTTGTCTCAAGTTTGTGATAAGTGGTTTAAGGATTTTTACAACAAAGGTTGTTATCCCCTATTTAACAAAACTATTCATTCCAAAATTTATTTTCATCCGATTTTTTTAAAAAAAAAGGAGCATTACCTTAAAAAAACTGATTACACTGCTGACAAGCTGATTCGGTTATGACATAAAAAATGGTGCTTCATAGCAAAGCCTCCATCTTTTTTGTTTTTCCTGATAATGTGGGATAATTAAATAGTTAAATTCAGCATTCCTTTGTTATTCATTATTAAGACTGTCACAATGGAATCAATTTGCATGAAGACACCATCAATTGATGGACATCAAGATGAATGCCGTATAGAAAGCATAAACTGCACATTATTTTATACTATGTTTTGACGCAAGATTACTAGCAGCAAATGTAAGATGCGTGCAATATATAGGATCTTTAAAATTAAAGTTCCATTTTGAAATGGCTATAAGAGGAAAACTACTTAGAAAAATGTTGTGAAACTTACAGAAGGTCATAAGATTTTGTTTTCCACAAAAAATCTATATATATAATTCTCTTACGTGCGACAAAAAGGGTGGAATTTCTTAATCGCCGTTTGGCAACAACTCGCAAGTTCAGATCGTTCTTTACATTCGAATCGGCGAATTTAATTTGATCTGGGACAATGAAATTTTTCAAAATGTGTTAAAGTTGGGTAGGTTCGATTATAAATCGAAATCGTCAAGATATGTCTAATGAGACTGTTGAGGAATCTATCATAAGTCGATCCAAGTGGAATGAACAGAAAAGAGTCAAGCTTTTTTCGTGTACGGAGCGAAGTTGCCGAGCTACAGGAACATAGTTGTGGGACTATGATAGGACTCTATTTTATACGTGTGGCTGTGGCGAAGATTTAGCGTTCTTCTGCAATAACTTTGGAATATATCATCGCACAGAACTATTTTTACCCATTCTTAAAATTTTAAAAAATAGCTTTTCAGTGACACCTGTTCCATTTCTGCATGACTTTTTTCATTTATAATCAACTTAAAAATTTAATTTAAAAACAAATTGTAAGATTTCTTTCGTTTATTACAGTATTAAACCTAATCACATCTGCCACTCTCGTGCTTTTGCCAATGTTAAATTGTTTTCTCTAGACATTTTAACTTTCACAAGCAGAATTTCGCGTTTATTAATATGCGCGTGATACAAATTACATTTAAACACTTTTTAAAATCGTTGCAACTTTTTCCACGGGGGCCATGGCTAGAATTATATAATTTTGAAAATTGATTATTAATTATATTTTGTTTAAAATAAAAAGATTTGAAGGAACTGAAATAAATTTTATAGATTCAAATTAAATTTATACTTATTCAAGTTTTATTCTCTCGATATTTAATGATTTATAATCTTCTTATCATCTTTTATAATGTGACGAACTGTTATTTATAATTTCTTACATATTTTTGATGTATCTTCCCACAGGATTAAAATATTGAGATTCTTCACGAAATGCAGTATATTGGGACAAAAAAGACCAATTTTTAGTTTTTAGTTTTCACATTTTTGCACTGCTGCAGAAGAGAAAACTGTCAAATAATGATTTTTTAAACACAGGAGTCGGAGATAAACTCTGATATATAAAGTATGGTTCTAGAATAACCAATATGCATTACAATACCAACTGAATATAACTGTTTCTTTTTCAAAATATACGTTGTCTCCCTAAATGCAACATTTTACAACGAAAGTAGAAAATTTAACGCAACTTCAAAACTACTCGTTCAAAAAAACTGAAATTTTTTTGAACGAGAATTTTGCATATGCTTTTAAAATAATCTGCATCGATTGCTGTTAAATTTATAAGTGTTTCTATTCAAAATGTGTAAGTACAAAATGCGATCAAATATTTTACGCACTCACAATTAATTTTAAATCAAAATTACTAATATTTCTGTGAACAGAAGACTTCGCCCTAAAACAAAAAAAAATCTAAGACATGTTATTCATCGCAATTTTTGAAGTTTTATCCAATGTCATCATTCATTTTGGAGACAACTTTGTTCCTAGGAAAACAGATGTCGTAATTTGTCTCTTTCTTTGTCCCAATAAATGCAATATCTTACAAAGTTATAATTACATTCTTAAACTAATAAATGTACAATATTGAACATATATATTCCACACAAAATTTACTCTCTATATTTACAAAACAAATGCATAAGGTTAATAAAGTTACATGAAAAGAGTACTGGAGCAGATGTTTAATAAATTTTACACTTGAGAGTGGAAGTAGTATAACATTTTTATAATATAAACCATTTGGGTAGAATCGTGGAAAACGCATACTTTCGAAAAAAAGAGAAATACACGATTAAAGGGAACTCAAAAGCAACTCTCAACATGTGAAACACTAAATCTTATCTCCCTCTCACACACACACACACACTCTTTCAATGCGAATTATGTACACAAGTCTTTGCTTCTATCAGTATTAAAAAATTACAATTATATATCCGCTTTTATCAGTATAAACAAAATTAAAATTAAATATCTGATGTTATTAGTATTGACAAAATTAAAATTAAGTATATCACCAATACAAACTGAACGGCCGCCGTGGGCTGGCGGTAAGGTGCCGGCTTCGGGGCCGGAGGGTCCCAGGCTCGAAAACCGCTGGTGTGATGCGGATGGCTGGAGAGGGGGTGCCAGCTCAGGCGTCGTCCTCGTCATCTGACCTCGGTTCAAATCTACGAGGTCCATCAAAAAAAGCCCTTGTGTTAGGACGAAACGGGACGTTATTGTAACCAAATTAAACAATTCTAAATGTATTCAAATATTTTAACAGTGCTAATGAGTCACAAACACATTAGAATTATCAAAATGGCCGCCATCTTGAAATAGGATGAAAGAAATTCTGACATATATGTCGTTTTCTATACCTCAAGGACCCTCCTTGCCAAATTCTTAGAAAATTGAACATAGCGTTTTTTTGGTGAATGCGTAACAAAGAAATTTAGATGGACGAAATGCTGACCGTAGTTGAAAGAGAGATAAGTTCGACAGGTCAACTATCATAGCATTAGCAGTAGCTAAGCAAAGATAGAAAAAGTATCTTGATGAAATAATGGAGTAGTATTTTTCAAAACACATAAAAATTGTGACAAACACACACACACAAACAAAAGAAAACGTTGCACAGATAGCAGATAATCTTCGTCACATTTTAATACCCTGAACTGTTTTGTAGAAGTCTTCATAAAAACTTTCACCGAAACAGAAAAAAAATATCGAACGAAACAGGAAAAAACAACTATCAGCATGAAAGACTATGATTTTTCTCTCTCTCTCTCTCTTTGAATGTGAATTCTTTACACAAATCTTTGCTCTCATCAGTATAAACAAATTAACTATCAAATATCTGTTTTATTAGTATTTACAAAAATTACCATTAAATATCTGATTTTATCTTTTTTATTAAAATTGAAATGAAATTTTAGGTTCTTTCAGTATTGACATAAACCTTTACCAAAACTATTCAAATGTTTTTTTGTGCCAAACTCGCCAATGACTCGTCAAAACACTAAAATCAATTTAATCGACCACCCTCTAAAAATGAATTCAAAAAATAAAAAACCTTACACGCACTCCATTTTTGGTTGCAACAAGGAATATTTCAGCCAAATTCGAAGAAAATCGATAAACGCGTTTGGCCATGATTGCGTATCAAACAAATATACAGATAGACAAAATGTTGAAAGGCTGATTACAAACATCGCTTCGCTCGGTCAATAAGTGCAGAATATTTAAAATACTTCATACTATTGCAACAACAACGTCTACGTCAATAAATATTTTATTTCTCAAGATATCAATAAAAGTTCAAAAATTTCTTTGCTTATTATTTCAAAATGAATAGAGCTAGAATGGTAAAATTTGTTAGCATAAATTTTGATACAGTTTTCGAATTTTTTGACAAAAATGTGTGTTTCCATAGGATATTTGGAAAGTTAGTTATACAAACGTACCGTTTTGAAGCAACACGAGGGCTATTTTGGGACGGACCTCGTAATTTTGAACCACGGTAAGATGACGAGGACGACACCTGAGCTGGCACCCCCCTCTCCAAGCTTCCACGCCACACCAATGTCTAATTAAACCCGCAGATGAACACAAAAAAGCGTGGTTTAACAATCTCTTAACAAATAGACGGGCTGTCACCAAAATGGAAGGCGCTTTCAGGATCAGCAGGAACATTTGCGATACACTGACCCAGGAGAGAGACCATAACTGACTCCAATGATGTCTTGAGGGTCCGTGTTACTTCTATCTTATCATATCGAAAGACTGTTCTTACTCTTTTTATCTTTTACCTTTTTGCCAAGGACTTTTCACTTAACATCTCCTCTCAGGATTGGTTTTTATTTCACACTTTCTACAGTTCAGCATTCTGTGCTCCTGTCTTCCCGCTTGCTGAGTCTTTATTTTTTTTAATTATTTACATGAGTTGAGCTTTTTAAGAAATACTTTTTATTTTTTATTTAATTTTTCACTGAATGACAGTTCTATAGGTTTATAGTGCTCTCCACTTGAATATGCGTTTTTTTAACTTATTGTACCCTGTCGGTTCCTTGGTGTGGGATTCTCTCTGCGCCCTAGGGCAGCTATTGGTCCATTTGCCCCGACAATAGATGACTGTTCCAATTCCCGAGTTTCTCCGCAGTTCTGGAAACCTGTTGCCACGTTGTCAATGCCCTAACGGTCGTTTAGTTTTTTTTTGGGGGGCGGCCGCCCCCTATGCATTCTACTTTTTGACCTTGTTTTTATTTTTAGACTACAAAATTTCATTCCTTTTCCTCTCCCATTGGCCGTTTTTATCCTGTTTAGGACATAAAGTAATTTTTGACTTGCGCAGTTTTACTCAAAAAAACATTCTGTAACTGATAAATTGATATTCCCTTATACGCGGGTCGTGCATTACCATTGACTAACGGAATTTATTCCTCTCTATCTCAGAAGTAATTATTATTATTATTATTAATTTATGTATTTTTAATTCTATGTTTGGTACAGTTTTTATTTCTGTTTTGTGTGTCGTTTGATGTGTAATATTGTTTGTGTATGTTTTGTTTTTATACTATGGGGCTTCAATATTTGACTTTTTTATATATCTGATTTTTACTGCTTTTTCTGTGTTTATTTGTTTGTTTCTTTTTCAATACTTATATATTTTTACTGTTCCTTGTTTGCCCGAGCAGTAAATCAAGCTATTTTCTCCCCACCGAGTTGGGTCGAACCATGTTTACACTTCCAACTCTCTTGTATTTAAAATTACTGCCCCTGTTCGGGCAATGCCTGTATCATCTTATTGTACCCAATAAATCCCGTCATCCACATGTTGGTGGAGCCTCCCCGCTGGTCCTCTACCGGCCTTACACCCTTTTTGTGTAGGCCGGGCCAGTGTGGGTATTTTTGCGCCACACCAACGGGAGGGCGTTTGGCCACTGCGTATGATTTGGGGTGCAGCAGGCCCCATGCACGGCGGATTTTCGGTGGAATCGGGTCTCGAGCCTGGAACCCTCCGTCCCCAAGGCTAGGGCCTTACCACTAGGCCACCGCGGCCGCCGGATATTTGGAAAATAGTTCAATTGAAAATAACCATACGCCCACCTATGAATTTTTTCGACATAGAATCATTTAGCAGCTCTTATTTCCTAAAAATCGTTACCTTTTCTTTGTAATATAGGTATCCGCATACGTTCGGATACCATTCTGAGAAATATTAAAATAAATATTTTAATTACATTTTATGATCATTATTGCATAAAAACTTCAATATAAGCAATTTAAATTATTTTAAACTATCACAGATTTTTATAAAATCAAAATTTTAGAGTAAATTTTTTTTTCAAAATTTACTGAAACGCGTGACAAATCGAAACAAATTTTTATGGATAAAATTGCAAACAATTTACGTTGCTATACTTTAAACCCGTTTGTCTAGAGAAAATTCGAGAATCTAATGAAATATTTCAAAAATAAACTTTCAATATGTTTTTGAAGTGAATAATGCAGAATTTTCCTAAAATTTACCCAGCTGTCAAGACAATAATGGGCCATAAAATTCCAAATTATCATGCAATTGAGATAATTCTGGTACATGATCTAGGGAATGGCATATGAAATCTTTATACCAGGTTTGAAAGGTGAATCACAAAAAAAATTGAAGAAATCTTGTCACAGGTATGGGAGTTTTCTGACGTTATTAGTTAGAGAAAAGCATGTTTAAAGTACAAAAACTCATTTTTTAATATAAGATTAAGCAGTAATTTACTTAAAATTCACCACATTTATACATTACACCCTCTGTTTTCTCTTCGTGGGTGATTTTAGTCTGTTTAGTAAATTTAATTCTTTCGAGCAGCTTAGTTACAGATAAGCTTGTGACGCTTAGATTCGTTCATAAAAAAAACTGCTATTGGGGGTATTGCTCTTGATCAGGAACGATATTAAGCAATCACCAATGGCAGTTTTTTTACCTACAGACATAACGCAAGTAAAGCTTTAAATCCACTAAAGTTCTTGTTGAATTATATAACCGGCATGTTCACATAAAATGTCAGAGTTTGAAATTCTAACAAGGTTTGTTTCGGAATGTATTTCCTTCGGTTGCATTCTGGTTCTTTCCTTCTAAACACCACTTAAAAGTTTGCGGTCGCATAACTTGATATTGAATTTAGTAAATACATAAAGCCATATGGACTCCCAACTGTGGTTCTTAATTTTAACAAAATCCATGTCACTCATGATAACTGTATTCTATAAAGTTGTTTCACATTTTTTTTCTCATGTTTATATCATATTCAATCTTGGTGTTTCCGATGCGTTTTGTACTGTGGTTTAAGCAGCAATTGAGACTGAGCAGAAGTACCTAGTGCTGGTACTCATGTAGACAAACCAATCTTGATATATTCATAATGTTCTTTGGAAGGACATTCCACTTAATTTCGAAAACAAAAAAAAAACCGTTGGTTCATCAGCGATATGAGACGTTCACCAGACAGGCTGAAGCTGGCAGCAAAAGTTCGGCAAGTTTCTACTAGATGGCCATATAACATGAAACCTCAACTATGATTAATTTGTTTATACAGCAAGATTAAAAAAAGTTTGTATGGCATATATCTTTCGCATTCCTTAGTATTGTTGCACAAAATCTTACCGTGGGTGTATGGTGTAAACAGTCCAACACGCAGGATAATGGAGAATGAAGGTTTATTTACAAATATACAGGAAAACACGTAGCACAGGTTCAGGAAACAATAGTCCTTGCACAGATTACCAATGTAAATAGACAACAATTCACAGGTAATGACAGTTCAGCGCTTTGATATCTAACAGCACAAACAGTCAGCAAATAACTAGTCACGACAAATAACAGCTCAGCTCACCAGCTGATTAGCTCACACAGCAGATAGAACTCCGAAGACGTTTACGCTTCACAGTAACCAGTCGTTCAAAGACGATGCTGTCGTCCAAACGCGGTCTTATATACTCTCCCCGTTAGGCCGTGACGTCACATAGAATTTTCATGAAAATCCTAGATCTCGGCCCCTAATAGAAATATCGAGAAAAGGATTGCATTTTCGAGAATAATCTATTTGTCGCCAAGGTCGCCAAATTTGTCGCCAAGTCGCCAAAATGGTCGCCAAGTTTGTCGCCAAGGTCATGCGTGCCACGAGAGTCGCTGAGGTCACTCCATGCTTCACCTTGTAAAACCCTCTTCCCAACCATAAGACCTGTATTGCTGGGAAGTGACTTTCCATGACTGTAACAGTATTTATCTTGGTATTTTAATACTATTGCCAAGTGCACGTTGATACTCGTAGCAACTTTGAGTGCCCATCGGACACTGCCCATGCATTGGTTGAAAGTTATTATCGAAACATCAAAAAAAAGTTTCTAATACAGAACTTTGTATTGCATATAACAAACCTGTTTCTTCAAACTTTGTCGTAATTTTCATCAAAACCTACTGTGTCATTGACCCTTGGCGTATTCGTCTTACGATACGTTACTTTTCCAAAGCACTCTCTTCGTTGCTATGGCTTTCATAATTAACACTCCACTTTAAACCATGTTTTTCTACGTTTAACAATATTGCAAATAGCGCAATTCCCCGCTGGTTATGAGGGCTTTCTTTATGGAAAAAAATCGCATGATCTCCTGTAACCAAACTATTACCAAGTAAGTTAAATGACATCTTGCCTGTAGTTTTCCTTTTATGCTTATTTCCAAATGAAACTTTAATTTTCAAGACCCTGTAAACCAAAATTAAATTAGCGCGGCCAGCTCGTCATTTGTCACATGAACATTTATGACCAAATTATCCATTAAAATAAGGTTCTAAAGATTACCAGTTTAATAAAAAGAAAAAATTGTATAAAAATTTTATTACTACTTTATTAACCATCTTTTCGTATCTTCAATTAGCCCGTTTTTAATACGCAGCATTTCTAAGGATTTTGCTGTAATTTTGAAAAAATTAGACTTCGCTTTCAATATTTTGCGCACGAGTGAATAACATTTTTGTAGTCGTTTTTCCCATGATAGATTAGAAATCATTTGCAACGCAGCTAACATCAGAAAAAAGCGACATGCATAATGGATCGGAGTATCTTTTTTGGGGGGAGCAAATCTCGGCTGATTTAAATCTCTCGCTTGGATAGGAATTGCAAAGTTTCAATACTTTTAGAATACTTCATTAAATGACGCATTTAATTAACGAAAAATTCATTATATCGTGTACATTACTGCAGCATTTCATCGCCTTATATTTTTTTACTAAATGATAATATCCTCACTTTTTTTATTCTAAAAAAGACGGGCAAATATTACACCATCATGCATTTTATAACTGCTCTGCTGATATTTCAAATTCTAAGTTCTATTTCTTTTCTAAGTCACGTTAAAGTTAATCAGCTATTGCTTGTGAAATTGCACTTCTGAAAGCCAAACGAGGAAAGGAATTCAAAATAGTTCTCGATGGTGCAATAATGGGGATGTTCTCCAACATATTATATTTTCGTGATTATGTGTGTGGGTTTGATCTACATAATTTCTGTACTTTATTCTATATTTTAATTACCAGAAATTAGATATCTTGCTGTTTCTCTTTCGAATTTTTTAAAATGTTTCTATGACTAATATCTGTAAAAGATTTCTTACAGCCTGTGAACGTAATTTTCTCGAAACAAAGTCACAAGTCCAATTGAAAATATTCAGCAAATTGTTATTTTTGCTTTCGCTCATACATTTGTTTCTATAAGCGATAGTTTTTCTGAATATTACTTCATTTCTTTTTAAAATAAGCATACGATTTACAAAAGAAAATCGGAGAAGCAAAAGAGAAAAAAATTTAAATAATTAATCATAAATCTTTAAAATCTTTTTTAATATTTTATAAGCATTCATAAAATTGTCCCAAATGAGCCAGTGAAGCTACAATAAAACTTCTGTGTATCGAATTTGACGATTCATGAAAAAATTATATTTATAAAAATTTCTATTTCTAGAAATTTCAATACACAGAAATAAGTGTTGCAAATTTTTCATTTTTTTCCGTACTAAAAATATATATATATTACTAATTCTTTAGTCTTGGAAAAAATGAAAAAATAAAAGAAGTAAATTTTAAAAAATGTGCAAATATTATGTAGTTCCCAAATTTCCTTACGATTATCTAATAAATGTATGCTCGTATAAACTAAACAAAGCAAAATTATCATTTCCATTTAGACAAAATAGGCCCTAATTTATTTTTCAACATACTCCTTTACCCAAGCGTTCTTAAAAATAATGTTCTCTTTTATTCAAACATGTCTTCAGGAATCATTCACATTTGTTATCGCACATTTCGAAATGCTTCCATTAATTGTTTTTTAGATGGTTTGTCATTCATTTCTTCTAAGGTCTTATAATCGTCTTTGGTTCTATGTCTTTCTCTTGATCAAAGCAGTCGTCTCATATGTTCTGAACTGCTAGGCAATCATTCATAATAAAGTACTCATTCTCTGTAAAAATTATAGTAAATCAATATGGTCATTTCTTTGGCCTAGTGAAATAACATGTTTCTATACTTCTTTTGTGTTTCCGGAAACTCTTTGCACTTCACCTCCTGTTTTTAATTGAATTTTCTTCAGAAATTATTTTTATAAAACTAGCTTTTGCAAAAGATTTTTTTTGTATCATAGTTAGTAATCATAAACATGTTACGCCCATCCTGTCTAAGCGTCCGGGTTTGATTGAATGAACAGGGTGATTATAATTAAAATTGCACTTTCAAAAGGCTGTTAAAAGAGAATCACTGATCAGAATGACCTGACATTACAACTGAGTATACGTGAAGCAATGGGAATTTGTTTTGCAAAAGAAAAGAAAACAGTTCAAAAGTCGACCGATAGGTGGCTCTGTACTCGTGATAAGATGCGATAAAAACGATTGCTTTGAAAGATATGATAATTTTAAGATGCTAATTAAAAGACATGACATGCTTTTGTGGTACTCTTTGTTCAAAGCTCATCCGCCACAGCAAGGTGGTGCCAGAGTGGATAGGAAAAAATCGGTTTTTAATTGTCCCTAGGACAAAAACCGTTGAAAAAGCAAAAACTGATGAAACCTAGAAAAGGGAGTCGGCTTCGACTTTATTAAGAAATGTTCAATATGCTTTCCCCCGTTTATATATCAGTCCTCCGTTTTCTTCTATGTGCTGAAAAAGCAAAACAGCGTGTTTCAAAACAGATCGGAGTGGTTAAGTGGCGATATTGTGAATTTGTTGCGTAATGTGGTTTCCCAACTCAGCTAAGTACGCAATTGCACCCCCGTACACAACATCTTTTAGGTAACCCCACAGCCAGAAGTCGCAAGGTTTCTGGTTTGGTGATCGTGGCGGCCAGCCTGTTGGGAAATTGCGACTGATAATTCTGTCATTTCCAAAATGCAGATTCAACAACTTCTTCACTGGTGTTGCAATGTGCGGAGGAGCGCCATCTTGCATAGAAATTGTGCTAACCACACATCTGCGCTGTTGCAGTGCTGGAATGAGCTGGTTTCGCAAATGAGATTCATAGCGTGTCCCATTGACTATGCAAGTTACAGGACCCGGAGGACCAATCTCCTCGAAAAAGAAAGGTCCAACGATAAATGCTGCCGTAAACCCGTACCACACAGTGACCTTTTGAGAATGAAGATGCAATCGTTGCATTTGGAACGGATTCTCTCTTGTCCATACTCTGCAATATTGAGTATTGACAGAATCTGGAGAAGGAAATGGGCTTCGTTTGTGCACAAAATGTTCCGTGGTCGTGCATTGTCCACTTCCATTCGATCAAGAAATTGCAGGGCGAAAGCTTCTCGTTTTGGCAGGTTAGCAGGAACCAACTCCTGCACATGCGTAATTTTGAATGAATAGCATTGCATGATGTTTCGTAAAATTTTAAGAACCGTGCTGAATGGCACGTCTAAAGTTCGGGAAATTCCCCGTGCACTCCACGTTCTCAAAGAACTGCTTGACGCTTCTTGCAATGATGCAGCCACAAGCTCCACTGACGTCGAAGCAATTGCTTTCCTCCCTCTGCCACATTTCACGTCAAATGAACGCGACTTTTCGAATTTATCAATCATCTTCTTCAGACTGAATGCAGTCATCGGACCACAGCCTCTTTTTAAACCCTTTAATGTCCGGAATTTCTTCAATGTAATTGCCGCACACTCACCATTCTTGTTAAAAAGCTTCACAAGCAGAGCCCGATCCTTCAGTGACAGAGTCAGGACTGCCTTCTCAGTCGCAGAATAACTTAAACTGCATGTTCCCCGCCTTTTTACCACAAGTGTAATGTGTGATGAGCGTGTCACGTCTTTTAATTAGCATCTTAAAATTAGCATCTATTTTAAAGCAAACGTTCTTAGCAAATTCACGTGTATAGTGCCATATATCGGTCAACTTTTGAACTATTTTTTTCCGCAAAACAAATTCCCATTACCTCACGTATACTCAGATGAAATATCAGGTCATTCTGACCAGTGGTTCTTTTTCTACAGCCTTCTGAATGTACAACTTCAATTATAATTAACCTGTATATCGACAAAAACAACATTCCGACATTAAGGGTTGGGTCTTAATAGCCATAAGTGTTCTTGTTTAGTTGCAACGCAGTAACATTAATGAAAAACACGAATCTAGTTACGGAAACCACACTTTTCCGAATTTTTCCATCACACTAACATCGTACAGCGTAATCGCGCAAAGTTTTATTTAAATCAATAGCATTAGCATTAGCCCCCGCAAATAACAGCTCCTATGAATTAATTCAACTGATTGTTAAATTTTAAACTTGAATTATAATATGACTAATTTAATTAAAAGAACAAACCTTAATTAGATGTGGAGATGCAATAGTTTCTTCGCATCCGCTTGGTACTCTATAACGCAAACTCCGTTCCGTTCCATAAACATATGAACCCCTACACGGTTGACTCTCTCATCAGTGTGGATTTAACCAATCCCACACCATTCCTATGCCGACCAAGAATGCGAATCCGGTGATTTCAAATCCATGTACTAGGGATGCCCCCTAGTGGGGAATTTTAGTAGATAATTGCAAATAACACCCCCGTCCAGCCTTAGCATACAGGCCTATGTTGAATGACGGTCGCCGTAACAGATAGTCAGGCACATTGGCCGCCGCATAATAACCCCCATTACGAGTGGTTCATGTGACAACCCCTGTTCTTCCGGGGTACGATCTGTCATCGGAAATGGGTCCTAGGAGCCACACCACCATTATTGTACCCTCAGGGGAAGCGAGTTCCTGCTTACTTATACGGCAGCAACTCTTATCCGGGGGGCCCCCCCCCCCCGAGAGACATCGTAGTAGGTAAAACATCATTCCCCCGTTCTGGTTTATGTGCTTACACTTAATCGAAAAATTGCGAATTTCACTTTCGGCTCTTCAATTTCAGATGCAAGTGCTGGAGAAATTGTAAGAATAAGAATGAATTTTCAAATTTTTTTCCGCAGGTTGCTCCATTGGTTGCATTTGAGCGGTCGTTTTAGGGAGGAAGAGGACGAGCTTAACTTTGTTCATTTCTGTTCAATATAATAAGATTATGCAGTACAAGTTTCCTCAAAAAGTAATAATTACCGTTTTTATTTGATAATCCGTTTTTTTTTAAGTAAATGACTGATTTCTCTAAATTTTTCCATTGTTCCATGATATTTTAAAATCATATACAGCTTCTAGTAAATTCATGGCTTTGAAAAGTTGTGGGTTTTTTTTCCTTCCTATATCAAACAAATTTCATATTCTCCTTACTGGTTCAGACTAACGCCAACCGTGATTCTCTGAAAGCTATTTTTTCTACAATATTTATGTTCTTTGAAAGTAAGATTTTTATTGATGAAACAATTGGGAAAAAATGGCCATATACATAGTAAACAAATTGCTGAGCTCAAATTCATTTAAAATTGTGCTTTGGAACATGTTTTGCCATTTCGCTTTTGAAAATTATCGAACCCTCTAAAGCTGAGTAGCTGATAATTCCCAAATTTGCGATGGGCAGACCAGTCACAGGTCAGTGTTTGTCTCCTATTGTTTTTAAACATTTCAATAATTCTTGATCTACCTTGTGTGAATTTATGAACTTCAATCGTCTCTGATCTCCTCCGACACTATCAAAGTTTTTAATTCTTGAATCACGGTTTATCAATTTTTTTTTATTCCCTACTTGTCCGAACTTCCTACTATTTGCGAAGTCTTTTTTGTCCCGGTTTCTAAGTCTTTTCTTCATCAGAACTTCTCCTTTGCAACAGGTTTCCGTTCTGGGACCATACTCATCATACGAAATCCAAAGCTTATACGAATTTAAAGTTAATGTGAATTTAATTTGGGAAACAGATTCGTATAACAGAAGCTGAGAATAACATCGGCAAGTTATCATTTCTTTTTCATAAATTACTTCCGGTCTTTTGAGAACTCCTGTTGTGGTAAGAATCAATGACAGAATTGTTTCGTTTACTTAATTTATATACCTTCTAATAAACGAAATTCGAGGGAGAATTTATTCTGCAATAGACATATATAATATTTTAGGAGGACGATTTTTTCGACGCATAGAAAGTAGCCGTTTTTCTATTGAAAGTCCAAGATTCCTGCCTGAAATACAAAGTTCGATGTACGGAGATTTTCGATTTATAACAGTTTCACTTCGTAGTTTTATTTATGCAGTAATCTTATTCATTTAATGATGTATTGCGAAAGTTACTTACTTCTACTTATTAGCTTTTTCATATACGAAAGACGAATTACTGTAATAGTCAAAAATTTCGACCTCGATAATTATCTTTATTAAGATAAACACACTTTCAAAATTACCTCCAACAAAGTATCCTTTTCCATATTCAGAAAATAACTTTAAAATATGTTAAATTTTTCAGAAACAAAAGAGAAAGTATTGAGTAGTGAAAGATTTCGAACTCAATAATTTGATTAATACCGGTGTTTAACTTGGAATTTCGCATGAATGCTCCTTGAAGTGATTAAAAAACACGTCTGTTTAAAGATTTTAACCTTTTGATTTCGTACCAAGTGGGTAGACGCTTTCAAGATTTCCATTTTTTGCGAGTTTGGCGACATTGATATTTCTCCTCCAAATTATGAATGTACTGGAAAAGAACAACTGAGGATTTTTGTAAATAGTTCGGGACAGCTGCTTTATCATTCGCAGTTAAAATATGAACTTTTTCGGTTGGTTGATGTGGTTTCTCGGCGCAAGAGCCACTTTTAGATAGACTGCGCCACGCAAATGATTAAAATCAGAACAATATGGTTAATGAGCTGGTGAGGACTTCGGTCAAACATGGTGGTCAAGCAAATACGAATGAAAATCTTGAACAGTCTTCGAGGCGTTACGCATGGTGGAGGTGTTTATCTGATATCGTTCTGAATAGGTGGATTTTTGGCCTGCCAATTACCTCAATGTTTGTGAGGTAACTCCAAAATTTTGATATATGCTCACAATTTGCAGCAATCAACATTTCGAATTGACAAATATATAGTGAAATGCACTGCAAAAAATTCGAGGCATTGTTGCGGCTACACTCTCTTTTTATTGATATACAAGTTCTGTTCTCCCTCGCATCTGGCAAGATCCTACGAATCTATCAGATTCAAGGAAACTGTATTTATAGGAGAGTTTTGATATAAACATGAGACCGAAAGTTCTTACCAGATGTGAAAAAAATTCAGAAATATTCGTTATTGGCTGCGAAAAATTGAGTACTTACTTCCTCTTTGAAATTTCAAAAAAATAAAAATGATTCTGTTGCTTCTTAAGCGACGATATATTGATCTACAGATCTGAAGATCTCTAATTTTGTGTCGTACTGCAAATAATCTATTCAATTACTTCCTAAGATTTAGTGGTCGTGCGAAACTTCAGGGTTCTATGCGGTAGGGAAAACTGCAGACAGTGGAATTGCTCAACTATAGTGAATACCAGCATGCTTCTTGTGTGTGAGGGAAGGGGGAAGGTAGAACGACCTACTTCCATATTATATTTTAATGCTTATATGGAACATATCTTTCTCACTCTTTTCTGAAATTTATTTAAATGGCAATTGGCCTTGCTAAAAGATGTCTTGTAAGATAATGTCAGCAGGCTATTATTTTTTCGATACAAAATTATAAGTGCATTGGAAACTATTTATCAAATTGGGTATTTTTGCTGAAGCTTTCGTATTTGTTTAATGTGCATAAACAATTTCCTTGTAAATAGAGTTTAATATTTTCTAAAAAATTCATTTACAAGATCAAATCAGAGAATCAAAAAAGAAAAAGTTGTGCAAATAACCACATATATTTTAAATCATTTATTAATATTTCTTCAACATTTAAGCGCATATTCGGAAGCAATGCTATAATCGATCTTCTATTTATTTAATTTGGAGATGTCTAGAGAAAATTCGATATCTAGAATTTTCGATTCTTAGAAAATTTAATAACAGAAATATATATTGCAAATATAAAAGCTTCATTCTGCAAACGCTTGAAATAAAACACCCGTTTTAACCCTCTTAAACAGCTGGACTTGTAAGCATTTAAAATGATCTTCAGATCTGTATTTAGCCAATGAAAACTTTACTCCTTCGGTAGGAGTTTCAGCCGATTCGCCAGTCTTGTATTAATAGTCATAAGGCAATTAAGGCTGACATTTTCAACATTTCAATTTTTGTAAGCTGAAAGCAATAATTGCAATAAGGACAAATACATGAATTTAAAAACACAAACAGTTAACAGGTTAGTTAGTAAAATGAATTTTAATTCTTTATGGAGGGTCCATTGTACCTCTTTCCCTTGTTCCACGCCCATTAAACTGGCGCAGCAGCCGTAGTGGTTGTGAGGATGGGGCGGCTTTCTGTACCTCAACACCCAAATGTACTTCCCGTTTCATAAGATATTTGATCAAGCTCGGCTCAAATCAACCAAGTACACTGAAAAAATATAAATTGGAAAAAAAATTTCATTTGAGTTTGACATACAGAGATTTTTCATACGGCGGTCCTACTATATCTTCTCACCTTTACATTAATGTATTCTCATTTAATGGTTTATTTCAAAAATTGTTGCTTCGCTGTTTTTTCACCTTTTCATGTACGAAAGAAAAAGTAAGGTAATCAACAAAAATTCGTATCACGATAATTTGACAAATGCCGATGTTTTAGATCTCAACGGTTTCGGAAAAGCATATCTGAAATCATGATATCTTCTGATAATAGAATTACAAGCATTAATATACCGCCATGCTGTCACTCGGCTACAGAATAAATATTATACATATTTTTAAGCGAGAGAAGGTTGGTAAGGGTACAATATGAGTATTTGGAGTTTACTCAGATTGTAAAGTAATTTGTTACGGAGACCCGAACAAACGCGGATTTCTATTTTCTTACAACTTGGCATAAATGCTGCTGGAAGTCAATACTAACAACCAGAGACGTATTCGCAAAATAAACAGAGCCGATACACTCTAAAAGCATTACCGGAACACTCTAACATGTGTGACAAAAATCGCGATGTTTTAAGGATGTTTTCACAATTTATTTGATTTACTTCTCGTAAAAAAAATGCAGTGCCGGTACGGCGTTCTGATACGTGCTGTCTCCACTACACCCCTGCTAACAATGCATGTGTAGGTATTTTTATTTTTTTATTCCGTTTCAAAATAGAAGCCGTTTTATTGGTTTCAATGTCTTGAAGTCAATGCCGAGTTTAGCACCAATAAAAAAAAATTGAGTCATTTCGGTAACGGTGAGATACAAGGTGCGTTCGAAAAGTTCGGTGAATGGTCTCATAAAATAAAGGAAACAATGTATACAAACAAAATACCTTTACTAGCTTTCAAAGTAATCACCATTAGTTACAATACACTTTGGACATCGGTTGTACAGCTGCTGGAAACCGTCAGCAAACTCTTCTTTCGATATCGCTCGAAGCACCGTTCTCACACGTTGCTGGATCTGATTAATGTCGGAAAAGCGTAGACCTTTTTCTTACGCTTTTGCAAATGTCCGTGAATAATGTTGCTCATACTGTCTAGGCTTATCTTTAATTCTTCTGCTATCATTCTCAAAGACAGCCGTCGATCATCCGCAAGCATCCGTCGCACTCGTTCGATGTTGTCTGAAGTTGTGCTTGTTGGTGGTCGACCGGAACGTGGCTCATCTTTGACATCTTCCTTTCCGTCTCTAAAGCGTTTAAACCACTCAAAAATACACTTTTTACTCACTGCGTCCACTTTCACTAACATTTCTTGTGTCTCCGTCGCCGTTCTGCCTAATTTGTAGCAAAACTTGATGTTCACGCGTTGCTCCATTTCGCAGTGACGTGCCTTCTCACACTGACTCGTTAAATTGGTCGTAGCGCGCACTTCCGCTTAACTATCGTGATTTGGACGCTAGGGGGCACTAGTTGCCATCTCTCTCAATGCGTCTGCGTGAGGGCAGCATCCGAATCAGCGCGGTTATTCTACTATGGGACCATTCACCGAACTTTTGGAACACACCTTGTATTAAATAATATTTTTGTTAATACTGAAAAAATCAGAGATGTGTCAGCGACTGGAAATCGCAAATGAATGGATATACTTTTGAAAGCGGCTATGAACATCAGATTTATTTAAAGCAGTGATGCCTATCCGTTACTGAATATGCGCTGCTCACAAAAATTAAAGGAAGAGGGGTAGTCTTGGGTGACAATGTACCCCTCAGAACAGCCAATGTGTGGCGCTCCCATGCACTTTGGCACTCTTCTGTTCTCCCCCACTCATGCACCACTTCCCCCTATTGCATCATAAAAAAATGTGTTTGCATGTCATTTGCATGAGCAACATTCTAACCACAGAGAAGAAGAATCAGAGGTCTCACTCCCAAAGACCCAAATGGCAACCTTTTTAACATCCCAGATATCAATTTTAGTTTGCAGCAAGCTTGCCACAAATTTGTCATGACAAGAGTGCAAGTTCACCACAAATTTGTCATGACAAGAGTGCAAGCTTGCAGCAAGTTATCGAAAGCTTCGAAGTCACCATGAAACGAACTTGCGGCAAGTTTGCCACAAGCTTGTCGTGCAAACTCATTGCAAATAATAGCAAAAACAGAGTGCGAACACAACCCGGGATAGAACTCGCGACCTACCGATTAGTAGACAGAGGCCGATACCACTAGATCAGTTCGGCTACGACAGGGGAAAATAGATTTCGCTAATACATCGGTCGCTTCGATTCGTATACGATTTATTTTAAACTTTTTTCTCGATTTCATTAAATTTTGAGTTGAGAATATGATTTGAAGTCAAAGAGAGAACGATTTTCGCTAATAACAACGTTTTGCTAGTAGAATAAATTATGAAACTAGAGTTCAAAAGTAATTACGTAAAAATGGGACAAAATGTCTAGTTTATATTGCTCAACAAACACTGACTGTTTTTTAGATTTAATTTTGTTTATAAACGTTAAAATTTCATCATTAAGAAAAAGGCGATATAGTTTTCTTTAAAGTGAGAGTGATATATTTAGTAAAAATATGGAAAATGTTTCAAAATTTTTTTTTTATAAAAAAGTTATTTTTCTCACAAATTATCATTGATTTATTGAATTAATAAAAAAGAATTACGGTCTAGGAGATGCCATTAAAAATCGGATGTTTTTTAAAACAGAGACAAAGATAATTATCTCTTTATTGTGCTATCTTTGCAGGAAGCTGGTTTTGCAAAATTGCAGCAAGTTTGATTTGCAAAGAGGTGGCGCTTCTTGTCACATCGAACTTGCTACAAGTTCGATTCAAGTTTGACGCGTCAAATTTTGCCATGACAAGTCAAAATCAAACTTGCTGCAAACTTACGTGCTATCTGGGGAGGTCCCCAGATTCTTCTACAGAATTACACAGATAGTGTAAACGAGTTGATAACTCAACAAAATGACTTTGACTGTGAACTGAAAGTTTCAAAATACTCTTTTTAAACAACTTTGGTGAATTCCGAGAAAACGAACGTCAGTCGAACTATTTCGACAAATTCATGGACATTAGTATCAACTATTTTAAAATAATATAAGTGCTTTCTTATATTTTCAGGTTCATTTTTAATTGCAGGAACAAGGTGAAAAAAATGGGACCGCTGAATGTCGATGAGGTAAAAAATTGATTATTTTACTGAAAGGAAAGTAAAACAAAATACATTCTATCATAATAAAAATAAGATGCACATTTACAATGATATAATACACTTATAAATAGGAGTGATCAGCGTTGCACAATGTATTTAATAAATAATTTATTAATACTAAAATAAAGGGAAGTTTAATAATTATTTGTGATTCCTCTCGACGGACTTCTCTCAAAGACATGAGAATGCCGATATGGTGTACGTAAGAGAAGAGCAATAGAGACTGTTGCGGCCTCTCGAACCTTTGCATTTTCATCTCTCACTTTGCCATGAGGCGGCAGGTAGAATTTTATTCTTCCATGCACGATGCTAAAAAGGTGCAGTTCTGCGCACGCACTATTCGCCCAAGTATTTATAGGAGTACCTTTTCCATTTCCGTCAGAGCAAGACCGAGAATGCACGCGGCTATAAGCCAACCCACCTTAATGAGGTATAAGCCTCTGTATATATAAATCCAAATATTTCCCCCTCTCCCAATTATCTTTGATATTAAAACAGATGCTTTTGGCCATCTTGTCTGAACAGAGTTTGAATCTTTCGACTGATTTCCCTCATCTGCAGTTGCATGCGGCTTGTTGATCATCAGCAACTCGGGTCCAGATGTACCTACGGTCCTTTTTGGCTCTTGAATGAATGAGTTCCTCTTCTCGCCCAACTATACTTATGTGTATGGTAACTTTTTGATACGAGATGTGTCTTCCTGCAGATTCATTTTGGTTTAATTGTTTTTTAATGTTCTAACCGACAATTTCATTTTTGCACTGTAATATAAATGTTTGTTTATAAATCTCTTGCCTGGAGTATCATTTTGCAACTTTACTGATCTGAGTCAGTGGTGAAGTAGGGTACTTTTGAGGCATAATCTATCCCTTTCAAGACTAAGAGATAATAAGAGAGAGCAATTCTGGTTCTGACAATGCAGCGGATTGGTGTTGCCAAATATCAAGAAATTTAACTATTCTTGGTAATTTGTAATAAAGGTGTAGTGTAGCTTTAGCGTCAAAATACCATAACATTGTATACATTGCCCTTGTAGAAGAGGGGGCGCGACTAAAATTATGATCGAAAATTTTATCGTAAATACTAAAAGGTTGAGAAACACTGCACTACCGCATAAATATCAGGAGATGTTTTTAAATGATTATGGAGATATGAAAAAAGGAACATTTGACGACTTTGGCAGAGTCTCCCTCAGCCTCCACAACCTCTAATTTGCCAATTTATTTCGCGAAGTTGGAATCATAACCACAAAGGCTATTAATATTAAGGGTAAAAAGCTGGTCACCGAAGTTGGTTGTTTTTGATTTATTTTGCACGACTGACAAAAAGTTAAAGTTAAAAGAAACTTTTAAAATCATTGTAAAAGTTTAGCATATACTATTTAAATCAATTATCAAATCTTGTGACATCTCATTTACCTCTACAAATTTAATAAAATACAAGAGTTTCCATAGAAAATCAAAAGTGCTCGCGCTTACTTCAAAGTAATTTCGTCATTTCTAAAATCAAAAATGTTATCGTCTTTACGATTAACAATTAATTTTTTTCAATATCCATCAACAAACTTTTTCCTCAAAGTGTCGAATATTACGTTTTTCTCTTGACGCTTTCTCAATTTCGTAATTTTTGATTATTTCCGGCGAATGGAAAAAAATCTAAGAAAATGCATTCAAATTGTAAAATTTTAAAAATATACATTCACTCGTACGAATTGGATTGTTCTGGTGTTCCTTCGTGATAAATGTAATTTTAAAAAACTTTTATCTTAGTTACTGTCCTCGCAAAGAAGCGATTGCATTGTCTAATCACAAATATTAGGTAAAATTTTAAAGTGATTATGAAACAATGAAAAAGAGCACTTGATTGAAATCGAAAAAAGGAGCATTTGATTTTTTTTTATTAAACAAGAACATCCGAAAAGCTGATTGCAATTCAAAGAAATTCGATCGATTATGCAAATGAGATGCAATCGCAATTACCGTGATGGAATAGAAAATGGTGCATGGGTGGGAGTGAGCCGAAGCGTGCGAAACTGGACGAGAAGGCCCTTCAGTAAATGTTCGGAAAGGTGAATGGTCACGCAAGACTAAACCCCTAATTCTTTTGATCAGTGCATATTCTATGATGGACATTTTAGACTTCGCGTGTCAAAAATTAAAAAAAGAAAACCAATCATTATCACTTTAGCCATTCTTTTCTCGAAACTGTACTTCTAACGCATCTCTCTGCTTTTTTCAGGATTATCAAAATTAAATTTAACGCTCTCAAACTGAGCGAGGCTGTCCCGGCCGGTTGAAAAATTTCCTCTTAACAGCGACGAAGGCCGGTCTGAGGCGGTTGGCTCCGTTTGAGGGGAAGTGAGGTTCTGAGATCGCTTAGGAGATAAGCGCTGTCGGGGGGTGTCCAATTATTCTTGCCAACCAGAGCCCATTTCCGTGGGAAGTTTATAGCAGGGTGTGCGGTAGTGAGGTAAATGACCACCCAGGTTGGGAGAGTCCAATTCATGTTGTATCATCCCAAACAGGTTCGGTTTTAAAGCGGCTAGAAGAAAAAGCTCACCTCGGGATTAAAGAGTTAAATGTCTCGCCGTTACCAAAACGACTCAAATGTTTTAATGGTGCAAAATCACTATTGATTCGCAGTATTTTCAAAATATTAAATCGAAGACAAAAAATAATTTTAAAAAATCCTAACACGTGCTTCGTTTTCAAAGGCTTCAAGGAACATTATAATATTCGAAAAAATCCAACAACACTAGAAGTTGTTGCTGCGCCACAAGAGAAACACACACAGAAAAACATGCGCCGCAGAAAAAAACAAATGAAATGCCAGACTGTCGAGGAGAAGCAGAATCAAGCTATCTTGGATCATCAACACTAAAATGCTCATATTTATTTAGCGCGTGAGATGACCGAATGCAAAATTATCCAACAGGCCCTTCGAGGTTTTCAGTTATCGTGTTCACGTATACATGAGAGGACAGTTCCGCTTAAAAAATTACTGAACATATTGCAGGAGAAAAACGCCCATGGATTTCGTTCAAATTAAGGAATATAAATTAAATAAGAAAGAAGTTGGTTCACCGATTTTTACTGCAACAGAAATTCTCGGAAAACCGGAAGTAGTTTATAAATAATCAATAAACACTTGCCGGTAACTCATATACTATTCTTAATTTTTTTTCTATGAATATCTTTTCTGGCTTGAGGCGAGTTTTTTACTTTAAATTATGTTTAGCTCTAGATCTCTTATTATGAGTTTGGTACCTCAATGAAAAGTTTCAATGTCCTTTGTCTTTTGTTGGGAAATTTCGGGCTAAGAGAAGTTATATTTGGCGTAATGCAAACTTCTTACAGAAAAAGTTCTTAACCCTTAACAAAAATGGATTAGAATGGATTCCTTGTCTGTTTTTTTCGATTCCCTCTGAGTTTATCTTTGTTTCTTGGCTTACTTTGAATGATATTGATTTTCATTGTTCTTTGTTTATTATATGCAGCTGCAGCTCCGCGCGACTTAAACATTGTTTAAATTTTATTATCTCAATTTTATTGTTTAAAAAATTGTTGTTTTTGTTTAAAGTTTAACTTAATTTTTTTTTAATTTATTATACTTTTTCTAGTTGATTGTTTTTAAGCTCAATTTCTTAAATGATATTTTCTTTTCGTTATGCTCGCGCCTCCCACTTAGTGTTATAACTCCCATCTAGTGGGCGCTGCCCACAGGTTGAGAATCTCTGGCGTAGTGTATTAAATGCAATTGGATGATTGCAATGTCAGTAATTAAGATAAAATGGTTTTAAAATTTTCTATATGACAAAGAAACACCGCAACAATCAAATTCGTATCAGCGAATATGTGTGTTTTTTTATATTTAAAAATTTGTATACTATGTCTTTGATTTTTTTTCATTTTTCGCAATATAACAAAAAATTCATAAATAGAGACAGCGGTGACACACTGTCAGGGAAATCATGTCCCTTGGATACTTTCAGGAAAACGTTTATTGATACATATTTTTTAAAAAAGTAATTTTGATTGCTTATCGCATGCACAGTAACATTTTTGAATTCATAAATGACTAAATTACTTTAATGTAACCGCGAAGTACTCCTGGTTTTTTGTCTATGGAAACACTTTTATTTTATCAGCTGTGTAATGGTAAATGAGCTGTAACAAGTTTTTAATAATTGATTTAAATAGTAATCTAAATTGCGCCATTAATTCAAAATGTTTCTTTTACCTTTAACGCTTGGTCAGTAATACAAAACATGTCAAAATGATTATTTAACAAAATTTTCCAGTGCGCATAATTAAATTAGCAAGGCACTTTTTATATACATCTCACTAACATATCGGACTAAATTAGCCACAAATATAAAAATATGCATAGTACAAGTGTTTTAAAAAGAAATATTTCTATATAAATAATTTTAAGATAATGTTATCAACTGATAGTACATCTTTAATTGAGTACTAGCGCAGACATGCGCTTCTACTCAGACTGAGTGCTTTTGAATAGTGTGAGGGAAAAAACATGAATAATAAAAGCTAAGTTAGCCATCTGAAGTATGGCTATGAAAGTCACTGTATTTTATGAGGAGTAGTAGATAAAGGTGAGAGTAAAAAATATGAAAAACAATGAAAGGTGATCGAATTATTAGAGGGTGTGTTCCGAGGAATTATTTCTAATTATGGAGGTTTAAGGGGGAGTGACCATTTGGTTGTAGAATAAGGGTAGGGATATTTGCCGTTCGTATGAGCATATTCGACTTGACCGTTGATAAGAGGGTTTTTGTGATCTTGAAGTTGAGCGAAGAATTTTCTAGAAACATTCTTTACGTGATCGTCTATCATCTCAATTTTGAGATCCTTGTGGATGACATCATCCCTCACGAACCAGGGAGCGTTTGTCATGATTCGGAGAATTTTATTTTCCAGTATCTGGACTTTTCTTCTGTGAGTTTTTGCGGTGATACATCAGATAGGGGCAGAGTCGGTTAGAATTTGCCTGAGTATTTGCTTGAATAATAGAAATTTATTGTTTAGTGAGAAAGGAGAATGCCTTCCAATCAGAGGGATTATCATATGGACTTTATTCCAAAATTTGTCAGAGTTATATTTAGCATGTTGCCTGAAAGAGAGTTTGGAATCAATAATAAGTCCAACATATTTGACTTGATTTTCCCAGAGGAAATCTTCTTCCATAAAGGAGAGGGTCTTGAGTGCTTCGCTGGAGTGTCCTTTTCGAAAAAGAATTGCCTTTGTTTTGTCAGTATTGATGGCTACTCTCCACTTGGTGCACCAGTATTCAATGCATTTTAGTTGGGACTGGATCGTTTTAATAATGAATCTGATATTGCTACCCTGTGCAAAGAATGTACAGCGTGAAGAAGGGATGCTTCCATAGACGTAATGTTAACCAACGACCGCAGCGCTACCTGGTGCCTGGCGAGGAATATGCTCGGCAGGAAAAGCAACTTCCAGATGTCTCGCTCATGGCCATTCAGGCTTCTAGATCGTTTTCCTAGCGCTTTTTACGTTCATAGAACACATTTAGTAGACTTTTTAAGAGTTTCACGATTGATAAAAATATAGAAACAAAAATTTAAAAAGTTTTTTTATAAAAATAAATGCAGAAAATCATATATTAATATTTTCCTAATAAGACTTGATTGTTTAGAAGAAATATATATTTGTAGGTCTAAATCGGTAAAATCAGTCAAATAAAGTTTTTTTATATTTAAGTAAGGGATTTTTGCATAGCAAATAGAGTAAAAGGAAATCAAAGTTTGTTAAAATAATTTTAAAAATAAACATTTATAATTACTACAAATACAAAATAATTTTCAAACAATTTGATGAAGTTTTGACTGAGACTTTATTCAGAATAAGAGAGCAAGAAACAGAAATCAGAAGAAAACATAGGATATTTACATAAGTAAATGAAAATCATGGCAAAACACATTTAGAAAAGAAGAATATGTAATTCACACTAAAAAGGATAACTGAAAAATAGCAATTGCATTACAACTAATTTGGCAATAAGTGCATAACTGAATTGTAGAATGAGTTTTGTGCATCGAAATTGGTGCAAGTCAAGTAAGGAATATTTATATAGCTGCAGAATATGCAACTTTTCTATACAATATACAAAAATTAAATGCTAAGCATAAAAAACATTCATTTTGAAAAAAAATTACAATACAAGATGAAGAAATAAGAAATCTGTTATTGAACTTTTAATAATTTTTCTACGTATAAACAACTTTTTACAGGATTTCTGGTACTTATAAAAAGATGTCTTGCAAAGAGCCACCTTAACAAACATCCATAACATAAACATATTCATATCATTATCCTTCAGTGTTCTGTAATCTGTCAATATTGTTCGTTTTGCTCAGAAGTTGACAGCTTAACTACAGAGGGTGTTTGCAAATTTTTTAGACTATTTCATTTTGATACAGGAGAAAATGGTCACATCAATTACATTTTTGGAAGTATACATTATCATGTGCTACCCAAAAAAATTTTTACATGCAAAAATGGCACTTATGAAGAAGTGATGAATGGAAGACTATGTTTTCAATCTTTCTGAAGAGAATTCTTCTTGCTCAGTTATTCAAAGACATTGTATGGTTGTTTTATATCTAATGACACAACAGGTATTATTCTTAATACGAAAGGAAAAAATTGTGTATGTCTGGCTTCAGGTGGCAATATTGTTCCAAATATGTATCAAAGCAAAAAACGCAGGTCATGAAATAGTGCTAGGGGGAGATATATAATGTTAAAACAAAATTCTCCAAGTCAAAGGTATATTGAAAAATCATTACAATGCTCAGTGTCAACTGTAAACAAAATTATTAACACTAATTTAAATTATAAAAATAAAATGCTCATCTTCTTTCTCCATGTTGTATTGCTGAACCCAGAATAGGCTGTAGAATTCTTTTTGAAAAGAAATTATCAGGAGAAAAATGAGAAAAAAAAACATTTTAGCAGTAGATGAAATACAGGTCTACTTAAATGAATGCAATAAAAAAAGATCAATTTGTTATCATCAAGAGGAGAAAAAATACATTAATACATTGTTCAAAGAATCTAAAGAAGTTTTTCTAAGTGATTTTTGATTGTGGTAGGTTTTTCATATAATGGAAAATTAAAAGCAAAGAGAGTGCTACAATGCCATCAATCAGTAGAACTGCATCAAGTCAAAGCAAGCAGCTCTTTGTAGACATTGGAAAGCTGTCGAAGAGGAGATAAAATACCTCTTTCGATACTACAAAAAGCATTATTGTCATGACAATTATGACGTAGAAAGATTGTCAAGTATAAGGATTATCCAACTGAATATTTAAAACAACAAAAAGTTGTGAAAAAAATGCCATAAAAAATGTACGAAAAACCTGAAGACTCAGCACTCAGCGAACTCTCAGTTCTCTGCTGCATTCTTACTTAATGTCTAGCCTCACACTCAGCTACAGTTTCATTAAGTCATAGCAGATAAAAAGCAACTGTGATGTGTGTGCCAAATTTACGACTAAAATAAACCAATGACTACTTCTATAGAACCATTATGACATACTTATAGAATAATTTTACAAACTACAAGTAAAATGTCACCATATAACAATTTATAATCAATGCATTGAACAATGATGTATACGCTGCAAAATGTTTGATACAGTTCAAATTCTTTAAGAGGGTAAGTCTTTCATAACAAGTTTGATAAAGATCAATCATGGGAGCACAATCAAAATTAAATAGGATGTATAGAACCATCATAACATACTTATATCTCAAACTGCTTCATCATAACATACTCATAGGAAAATAGTTTTAATATTCTTTCATACAGTTCAAATTCTTTAAGAGGGTAATTCCTTCATAACAAGTTTGATAAAGATCAATTATGGAAGCACAATCAAAATTAAATAGGATGTATAGAACCATCATAACATACTTATAGAAAAATACAGTTTTAATATTCTTTCATACAGTTCAAATTCTTTA